>JASANE010022310.1:0-93054 GCA_030248225.1 Trileptium ribeirensis | reverse complement strand
TATTATTCTAGTGCGCCTGGAAGGTCAAGGCCTTCTTTAATCTGTCGCTTTGGGAGAACAAGTTCCAAACGAGTTATAAACAACTGCCTGATAACCAGGCGCCTTCCCAATGTTGTCCGTGGTTAAAATGTGATTAATTAAAAAGTGATGATATTTGTGTTTAATAAAAATAAAAAAGATAATATTTTCTAAGATATATTTGGTAGTATTTATAAAAAATCTTGCTAGGTGATAAGTTATACATGGACTGGGGTCGGTAACTGCTCAGGGTGTAGCCTTGTCCTTTGAGGGGGAAGCATTCGGCTTCCAAGGGATGAGAGGCCTCAGCAGTGGGGGTATTATGCCTTCCGATACCAGCGGCGCCACCAGATGTGGGTTGCCGAGCTTTTGGGGAAGGGGGAACTCTATCGGAACCCCAGGGAGCTTGCAAGATGATTGTAGTATGTTTGGGTAATAAAAAAATCTAGTTTCAGACAAAATGAAGCCGCATAATTTAATTAAAATATAAACTCAGAATTAAATGCACATGATATTATATAAGAAAAGAGTTAATTAAAAGCTGTGGTCAGAAAAAGGGCGAATCAAGGTCGATTGATTCATAAATAAATGAGACAGAGTATGACAGAGAGACTTGACATAACGATTTAAAGCTAAGAAATAACCTGTTAATTACATAGCTATGATTCACGTTCTGCTAAATATATCGGGATTATGTGAAATGTGTTATGTAAAATATTGTTAGGGGTTGACTAGGCTACCAAGGGGGTTCCCGATCCAAACCCGTCCCAAATTCTCAAAATTTTCTAAAAACCCCGGGTTTAACGTTTTTTCATCTATTATTTCACTCCCTCCCTTCTGCGTCCGTGGGTTTGGTTTTCTTTTGTTTTCGAGCTTTTTTCTTTTATTTTAGTGCTAATTTGTATAAATTAGCACTTGTTTTTATTAGCTAACCTATGTTAGCTTTTTTGGTATCAGGGAGCGAGACGCAACATCGCTTCGTAGCATGCATCAAAGTTCTTCGACTCACACCCCGGTTGAAATTCGCTTTGCGCACTCTAGAGCATTCGGTTGCAGTTAGCACGTAAAGTTGGGGGCTAACCGTCATCACTTCTTCCTGCCATCTTTTCTTATTCAGTATCTTACTCAATATTCGGTCTCTTCCCAATTCTCACCTTGTTGGCAGGGTGTTTTTCTCGTTGTCTGAAGGGTGTAATCCACACTTCCTAGTTAAGATGAATTATAATGTAGTATTGTTTTAGACACTTGACTAGTATAAATTCACTCACAATATAAGTAATGTTTTAAATAAAACTTGTTAAATTCCCAATTTCCCCTGTATTCAAAACAGATGTATAACCTGATAAACTGGGTTTCAGTCACTGGCCCATGGCCGGTGTAGGTGGGCTACGCATGGCTGCTTACTGTTAACCCAATATCGGACAAGCATTTGTCATATTTGCCATAAATATAATTTCTAAATCATTTTAGCAACTTTCACATTGTTTAATCTCATTTGCTGACATAGCTAGCAGAGATTGGCTGCCATGTTTTTGTTATGTTGCAATTTGTCATTTACAGTACTGTCGGAGGTTTTTATGAGTGTTGGGCATCCACTGGGTTACAGGGGGAAATCTGGTTTAAACCCTAAAAAATCCCAAAAACCCGGCTTGTCCCCAATTTAGCCTTTTATACCCCTTCCTCCCTTGGTTTTCTTTTCTCTTCCGTTTCGTTGTTTTCGTTATTTTGTTTTAATGCTAATTTGCAAAAATTAGCATTAATTTTGTTTAATAGCTAACATGTGTTAGCTTTGTTTTTCTTTAGTTTAGTTAGTTTTAATTTGGTTTCCTAAGTGTAAGCGTCGGGATTGCGCTGAGTAGAACGACTTCTGCTATAGTACACCGTAACAATAGTGTTACATACTAACTAACTACTGTTTGTTTTTATGATTATATATAGTTATCACATAAGAATTAACTCGCGAATGGTTTTGTATTATTATTATTATTGTTTTTCATCTATAATAGCTGACCGAGCCAGTCGAATTCGACAGTTTAAAATATCCCCGATGGTTTTTTATTTTCGGAATGCGTGTATATTCCTGTGGCCTTAAATATAACGCGAGCGTGTGTTTTGGATAACCAAAATTGCATAAAGAACTACGCTTGCTTTTTATACTTAACTGTTCAGTGCTGAAAATAAATGATGTTCAAGTAATTATCTGTGATCCCTCCAAGTAAAAAAAATTAATGGTGAGTAACTTGAAAGCTTCACGCATAGGCGTTATTTTATTTGGTTTTCTTGGGATTAGGGGTCAAAGGGAAATTCTTGTTAAAAAAACTATCGGTTATAAACAGTGGGACTGGTTTTGTCGCCTGAGCATAGAGCTGTTAGAGGTGTGGCCAGGAATATGGCTGGGCTTACGCCGGTGTGGCGCGCGTGTTTCTTTTCGTGAGCGATAGTCAGTGCCTTATATTTCGCGATGCGGCATGATGCTTGCTCGGGTCCATCCCTCGCATTCCAGATAATCGACGACAGACACGTATATAGAAGGTTTATTAAAAAGTGATAAAATGTTAGTGTATCTATTAATGTCAATTGCGGCACTATTCTTAATTACCGTATTAAAATCGTAGTACTGTTCTTCTAGCCCGTTATGAAAAGCCGCGGCACTATTCTTTAGTACCGTATTTTTTCTTTGCTTACGCTCAGCTGCACACTGGTTTTGATATGTTGTCAGTTGACCTTGATAGAAATCAGACAAAATCTATTTTGAGTGAATTATTTTCAGCTCGCGCGTGTGCTCCACCGGACTCTTTTTTTGAATCCTGACTTTCACTATAGCACAGCTCCTACCTTTTTACCTGTATATTCCTTACAGCGAGGTTTTTCCGGTCATCCTGACCCTTAAGCTCTTAACATGATCTGACAGTGATATAACATGTGACAAGCTGGGATTTACCGTCTTTGCATACTGGGGCCGATTATTGTTCAGCGTAACATTCTACGATCGGTATTAGAGACTTCAGGTTCAGGTTAAATCAGCAAATGACTGGATACTCGCGCCGTAAGCTTCTTAAAATGAAGCTACAACAAATTGATGTTTTAAGGGTTATACCTGAGCGATAATGTTCAGGGATTTACGCTATCTGTTACTTCGTTAAAAGCCCTTGTGGCTCTATATAGCACACACCGGACAGCTGGTGCACCATGCGATTATATAATTACCTCAACCAAGGCTTTAAATATTACACTAATAATGCCAGTTATATTAAACACGCCGATGCTCGGTACGGCTGCCGAACCACGTTATCGTACGGCAGGGTCGATGAGCGACCAGTTCAAAGTCTCTATCAACACTAAGCTGGCTGGCTGCTCGTATGGCAATTGCGTGGCCCTCAGACGGCTGGCCAAGAATAGTAGGTGGGTTCTAGCGGCGACTTGAGAGGGTAATAATACTCCGTTACTCGCCCGGTTGGTCAAGAGTACCACCCACGCCGCCACCCCGGACGGCTGCCACAACGACGCAGTAGTAATCACGTTGATTCGCGTCCCACCACTTCTTGCCGGCTCACTCGTCACAAGGGGCTGAAGCTTCAAAGTATTACTAACCTACGTCTATCCCATCGCCACTAAAACTTATTACCACGGAAGTTTTTCTTGGGACAACATAACCACCACCAAATTACCAAAAGACTTAGGGTGTTACTACCAATCAGAGAACCAAAAGATAACATCATCACCAAAACCATTTTTCTTTTGGTTAAATAAAGCCCGTTTCCTCCAGTTAAGCAAATAAAGTGTCCGTTTGAAAACAGGAAAACCGCGAAAGCATTTGAACTCAAACTTGATTACTCTTGCTGGAACAAACACCAGTAACTAGCGGTTGCTGTAGCTGAGTGACTGAGTGAAGTAACCTTCTAGTATAAAACACAATATTAAATAAAACATTTAGTAATCACTGCTCCAACTTCCTGCTGCTTACTTATGATCACCTAATTAAAAATTAAATTTAAAGCTTTTAACTACATAGTATGTTAATGAGTGAACATGATGCAATTAGGAAAAAATAAAAGGTACTAAATTTATAACTATTTATAAATTAAAACTTTTTGAAACTAATATTTTAGGGAAACTTATAATAAGAGATTTAGTTAAAAAGGAAACAAAGTTTATTTTAGCCTGGTATGACTGATAATGTAACTTTAGACCAAATGAATGAAGTAGTAATATTATTCTTCCCTTATACAAGAGCGGCATAGTCTGAGTAGCTAGCGTTATGAAAATATAACTTGTAGCTGCTTTCAGAGACTTTAAGCAAAGAACTGGAGCTCAGAGGTCGGTGGAGTTAATAGGTGAGACGGAAGCATACCAAGGGTGAGTTCGTGGCGTGACCAGCAAGTTAGGAACGATTGATGTGGATGGCCGCCCAACTGACCGAATAATTGTGGCAACGATACAAGTCGTCACCAACGAAGAACTAATAGTGGTTCGTCAGCCGTCCAGAGACGGAACATTAAATAAACTGGATGCAACGAGCGTAAGTTAAGACATTAGGTAAAGATGAAAAACTCTAACACATTTAGCTAACACAATTAAAGAAACTACAAGGTTACCCGTCCGGAAGCCTACGTACGAACTTACAAGAGCGTTACTTTAAGTAGTAATATCTATCAGTAAGCCGTCCGGAAACTGTTGGCTTTAGGGAACGTGCGGGGTTATCCGTCCGGAGACCATACGTGCGAACCTCACAAGAGGAAAACCTAATTAGTCTTAACCTAACGCTAAATCACCAGATAATGATTAGCAGTGGGCTCAAACACTGAGTTAGAGACAGAAAAGCCAGAACAGTGTTAAAATAAAACTAGTGCACAATCTGAAACAGTGAAAAATTGTCGAGTCAGAGAGGTGCATCAAAGGCGTAGATATTGGAACTACAGCAAGGTTCACATAAGTATAAAGACTGACATTAAAGAAGCGCTTATTCCATTGCGCGAAAAATCTGCCTTAGCTATCGTAACTAACTTCAAATAAACGTTTTACTAGCGGCTTTGTTGATTACTTTAATATTAGAGCAAATCGAGTTAATGATGCGACAGCGTTAAATGGAATATACCGCTTAACAGGCATGCGCAAGAAAACGATACGAGCATTACCTCTGCTGCATACTACTGGCCACACCTCGAACGCCACATCTGGTGCGTTACTTTGTTGATTTATTAACCAGTTGTCATATAACCATGAAGCTTACCTTAACCCATTCAAACATAAATAATGAGCATAATGACTATTGATTTGTTCTTATAATAGAATTTTTCAAATATATTTGGGTTTTATTAGCACAAATAGGTTAGCTTACATCTAACACCTGCTAGGTTTGGCGGTTTTTTGACAGTTTTTTGAAGCGAGGCATCAGTTATGTCTGCAATACCATGCATTTAGTTACGGAATTTTAACTACTAGCGATTTCTCGTGTGTTCGGTCTGATTTACATCTAGTGAAGGACCGATTAAAGGGAGCTATATTTTCATTGGCCCAACATCGCTTAACGATCAAATCATTTAAAATTACCGCCACCAAGCGTGAAAGCCACAGCGTTCTGAATTCTGCATAATTACCTTCGAGTGGACAATTTAGCACAGATTTATTAGTACTTTTGGTAATTTGATTTGGTTAACAACTGTGCTGATTTTAATTTCGAGTGTAGCTGTAAAGACAAAATTAATACGAAGTGCCGAACATGTATTTTATTTCGAAGTCTCTCATTCCTCTTCGAGTTCCTCGATAGAGCGAGCGTTAGAAACTAGAACGATTTATGTAAAAAAAGAAAACAACGAAAGACATTTTCACGATTTCCCCTCGCACGCTCTGTTGAAACTCCGCTCGGTCCTCCTTAAGCACAGAATTTTACATAAATCATACATTTAAATGGGAATGCTTACTTAAACCACGAATCGATTGAGATGGTTTTATCAGAAGTCGGCTTATTATGTCAATGCGGTTCGAGTTATATGTAAAATTATACATTTATCGGGTAAGAATTTTTTCGAAAATTTGAGATATATACCAAGGGACCACCGAGAACCTAAAAAAATCGAAAAATTCTTTGCAATAAATATGGTCGTAATCGGTATTTTCTGAACCGCCTCGTCTAGCTTTGGTACCATAATTTTCGCTGCATCTTCGAAATTCACCAATTTCGGGTCGGCGGTATTCTAAAAACACATGAAATCCATCAACCCTGTAATGAGATATGAGTGATACCACAAACAAAAAGGCA
Organism: Trileptium ribeirensis; assembly: GCA_030248225.1. NCBI lineage: Eukaryota > Metazoa > Nematoda > Enoplea > Enoplida > Thoracostomopsidae > Trileptium > Trileptium ribeirensis. Next base: position 86,777 of record JASANE010022310.1, on the reverse strand, counting down.
CTGTTATGATTTTCCCTTAGCACCCTCAGTGGGAATTCCGCTCGCTTCGCTGGCTCCGTTTCAATATAGATGTTTTCAGAACGTAGTGAAACGTAGTAAAGATTGTGTTGCAGGGGTAAAATTTTTTTAATTCCGCATGTGTGTGTATGATTGCCATACGTTGAGAATGTCTTAACCGATTTTCATGTTCTTGGGCTCATTCGAACCAGCATAGTCGATTTACCGTCTACATCTCCGAGCGTGTTTTGATTTGGGGTCTAGTTCCGAGGTCAGGGGTCAAAATGTGGGTTTTTTACCCCAGTTAATACCCTTCACGGAAGCAAGGTTACTTTTATCTTAACTTTCGAATTTTTTCTCTGGTTCGTTTTGTTTCGTAGTAAGATGATAAACACCGATGCCTCTTTCTTGTTTTTAGATTAAGGCTCCGGTTCTGGATATATGGGGTTTGAGGTATGGGGGTATGGTTCACAATGGTTCCTTGACCCAAAATTTGAAAATTTGTTCTGACTTTTTGGGCGGCTTATAGGTTTCACCGGGGGGTTCTCGGGCATGGGAAACTCATTGCCGGTGTTGGTTTTGCTCTGTCACCCATGGTTTTATGGATACGGACGTATGTCGCCCCATGGTTCAGGGTCAGAGGTCAAAATGGGGGTTTGTTTTACCCCATTTAGTAGCCTTCACGGATCCAAGGTTATTTTTATCTTAACTTTTGAATTTTTTCTGGTTGGTTTTATTTCATAGTAAAATGATAAATGCCGATGTCTGTTTTTTGTTTTCCTATTAATGCTCTGGTTCTAGAGTTATGGAGTTTGAGGTATGGTGCCCCAATTGTTGCTCGACGCAAAATTCGAAAATTTGTTCTGACGTCCTTGGCGGCTGAAAAGTTTCACTTGGGGTTTTCGGGCACGGGAAACTCATTGCCGGTGTTGGTTATGCTCTGTTCCCCATGGTTATATGGGTACGTACAGAGGTATGTCGCCCTATGGTTCGGGGTCAGAGGTGAAAATGAGGGTTTGTTTTACCCCATTTAGTACCATTCTTTCATTATTTCATGGTTTAGAGGCTGCCTGCAATAATTCGGGCTTAAAATTTTTTTGTATATACTTATTTTGTCGCAAAATTTATAAAATGAGTAGAAGATTACGTATTGTGTAGATATTAATTAAATACGTTTATATAGCAATTATATGGCTTTATTATTTTTCAGGTTCAGCATTACAAAGCTCATATAAAAGTATATATCATATATAGTCGCCCACTAGGGCTGGTTTTTATTTTTCATATTTAAAACTGAAGTCGTGATGATCGCAGATAGTTTGCTGATTGTGTTTATTTCGACATGTACTGCCTTACTTGGCGAAGGCAAGTGCTACATAATAATTCATAAGCAGTCGAAAATCAATCTTAAACTGTTTCACAACCGGTTTAGATAACACAGTGCCAGTCAGCGATTTTGTATTTAGTTGTTACGTAAAACATATTGGCATCATAGCACCTTATGATAAGTTCTATATTGTCTATGCTTATGTAAATAATGTATGCAACTTTGATTTGCGGGCTCCAGTTGAAGTTCCACAAATAAGATGGTAGAAGCACGATACATTCTTTTCTATAATTAGTTAAGTCCGCTGTTTGCACGTCCGGTGGCATCAACTTTTTTCAAAATTTCTCATGTGCGAAGTTTGTGGACTTTTAAATTTCACTGTGCATTTTTGCAAAAAACCAGGGATGCTGGGGCACGAACGACCAAATTTACTTGCAAGTATTGAGGGAACCGCTCAAATCGCCAGAGAGCTCGAAAATCGTGGTGACATCTTTCTCCACTCTGTGGTGAGTCCAGCGCTGTGTTTGATCGTTTAGGTGTGTTGTATGTCTGTAAAACTGTACAAAGGGACTCTAATTTGCGCAAAAAACAAACGGTGTAAACAGCTTAGACGCTCGCAGTGATTTTATTGAGATTGATTGTCAGGTTTTAGCTGAACTCACATTTGCAGCATTACTGGTTACCGTTTTGTCATTTCGCTTATATGGAAACATAGTATACTAGTTACTCCGAATTACTAGTTACTAGTTAGCAGCGAGAGGAAATTGAGCGTCTTGAGCTCAACTTTATTTAGTGATTATTGTAAATTCAGGTTTTTGAGCTCCCTATAAAGTCTCAGGTAGCCATAATTATACACTGGTATTATTTTAATAGCAATGCTATTGCTGTTTCAACTACATACCAAAAACCGTAAAATCCTATGTTTCTTCCTCCAGTAACCAAAAAGACGAGAAAAGTATTGGAATTTGTAAATAGCAAATTTTAAGGAAACTTTGAGGAGTCATTTTTGCGTTTCAGTTTTACCACTTGACTGGTTTGACACATGCCCCAATGTTATCTTATACATAATTCTCTTTTTAAAAGGCCAAAAATTTGACTATTTTTGATGCCAAATTTAAATTAAGTACCTGTACCGTGCAGCAGGGTTAATAACATAGCCAACATACGCAGGTTTAAAGCATAAAACAACGTGTTTCTCAGATTGAGTAAGTCTATATGCCCATTTTCGTTCAGCCCTCCCTCAAAACATGCAAAAATTTTGAAAATATCACTTTTGTGTAGATATTTTTCAAACTTTGGTTCATATGTTGCAAATAACTGCTGCTATGACAAAAATGCATTACTGCAGCGTTATAACTATGTTTCCTAATGTTTTTATCTGACGCCTATGACAAATGTTCTTACCTGTATTGTTGGAAAACCTCAAATGACCAAAATGAAAGTCTTCAATTCTTATCGGTTTTGTTAGAAGTTATGTAGGAAATTCCATGAGCAGTGTTAACGCAAAGCTTAGCCGCATAACTAAACGGCGAATATATATACGTCTATCTTTGTTGGCCTCGTTGTAACTATGTTTCGCAATGTTTTTATTTATCCGACGCCTATGACAAATGTTGTTACCTATATTGTTGGAAAACCTCAATTGGCCAAAATGAAATTCTTCAACTCTTATCGGTTTTGTTAGAAGTTATGTAGGAAATTCCTTGAGCAGTGCTAACACAAAGCTTAGCTGCATAACTAAACGGCGAATATATATACGTCCATGTTTATTGACCTCTCCACAGTTTCAAAACTTTTAAAATTTAACTTTTTGGAGGTATTTTTTAAAATTTTGGCTCATAGCTCGAAAATAACTGCTCTGTAGAAAAGTCCGTAGCAGCGGAGCAGTAGCTATCGATTAGAGGATTTCTGATTTCTTGCTCCGGCAGAGAGATCCGATAGCTCTGGCAATAGTTTATTGTAAGGATTTATTAGGAAATCATTGGAGCAGCGCGAACACAAGCTAGATTCATAGCTACATTCTATTACGTTTCGCTTAAAATTTCGAAAATGCATCAATCTTATGTGAACAGTAACAAACTGAGGGAATAATAATTTTTTGCTCAAATGTGCGTAATTTAAATAAACTCCGCTGACTAAACTAGCTCCGATCCATGTGTGTGTACAAGCAGATGGAGAATTCTGAGCCAGCCTTATCGCCACGATGGTGAAATCTGCGTCTTGAATATGTAATTTAGTGAGATGTACACAACTATATTTAACATTAACTTAGAAAATAAATCACCGAATATGAGCCATATTGCTTCAACATCCTTAAAGATATGCCATACTATTGTGCTTACAATATGCAAGCACAATGGATACATTATTGTGCAAAATGAGACCGGAAACACCTATATATCTCGCGCGGTGGCGCGTGAGCTGTGCTGCAGAGCTCAATATACAGAGCTTTGCTGTCAACAAAATGAGCTCAGTCTCGGCCGAATCACATTAGTCGTTCAGAAGATATGATCAATTTAGTGTCTTCCGAATGCCAAGGGCCCGTTTAAAAACCCATCTTGATGCAACCATGCCTGGCAGATGCGGTCAATAGCAACGCATCACACATAGCTATAAAGAACTTTTATTTCTGAACAAAATAACTGCGTCTGAATCGCTGCAGTCGTTAAGGAGATATCACTAATTTAGTGTGTTCGGGATGCCGATGGCCTTTTTAAAACCCACCTTGATTCAACCCTATCTGGCAGGTGAGGTCGATAACAGCATGTATTACATAGATATTTAGAGCTTTGCTTTCTGAACGAAATGAGCTGCTCGCTGCAGTTGTTGAGGAGATATGACCAATTTGGCGTTTTCAGCGATCTCAAAGGCCCGCTTAAAACCCCAGTTTGAATCAATACTTGAGCGTAGGCGACCAATGAGAATCCGTCGTTGACACCCAGAATTCAATTAGTCACCTCGTTGTGTCATACTTCGTTTGACCTCGTCGCGCGAAAAGATTTTATTATTTTGTAGATTTCTTAGATTGCATCATGCATAGTTATTGCGCCTGTAGCGTCACTTATCTAAATCCACAGAAGGCAATTTTAGGGGAAATGGATGCATTGTACAGTTACGGTCACAAATTAAAGCGAATTTTTGGCGAATCGTTCACCAATTGTTTGCCAACACTTTGCGAAAAATTAACTTCTGTTTAATTGTAATTCTTTAATTTTTTTTTGCGAACGATTTACGAAAAATTTGCGTTTATGATCTGAATTTGATATAAATATTGTTAAAATTATCTCCAGCATTTCTTATTCAAATGTGCAAGTAATGGCTACTCATTAACTTAATATGTCAACAGTAAAACATGTTGCACCGACAGTAGTATATATACTATCTAGTTTCGATATACTATCCCTGAACCTTATGCCTATGTTGAGGTCCTTCGTAAGCCTAAAACTGTGTGTAGAGGATATTGCCGCCCGAAGGCCCGCTGTAAGCTGTTCATTTTAAGTACATTAAGTTCTATATTTTGTCGTCTTACTGTAGACATGTTAAGTGAAGGAGTGTCCACGAAATGTATATATACATGCGCAAAAATGAAACCCATGCTCGCAACATTGTGAATGCGGATATCGTTGCTGATCTATGGCATCTGGAATTTGCCTTTTACAATATTCACCTTTGAACCGGACAGTCACTGGTTGTTTTGGGTATCTTCCAGCAACCATCCAGATAACCAAATTATTGAAATTTGGTTTGTTCGTCGATAGCGAATAAATGTAGTTAACATCTCGATTTTCACCTGTAACGCAGAAAGATTCGGCGACGCAGACTACAGCTCGGGAAGACAACCGGCAGCATGGAGGCGTGACTTGAAAACTGTGATGGATGGAGCTGACACCACGGAGTCCGGTAGCTGATTCCAGCCGTTAATGACACGATATGCGAACGAATAACGGGCACAGTCAAGTCTGGGATAGAGCTTAGGTCGCAATTTGTATGCATGTCCTCGTAAGTTATCATGGGGAGCGAACTCGAACCAATTACCGACTGGGAAATCAACAATACCACGAAGAGCGCTAAAGATCAGGATTAAATCCGCTCGGTAGCGCCGAGTAGAAAGCGTCTGCAGTTTCAAAGCTTGTAAACGGTTTTCATACGAAAGGTCGGACAAGCCCAATACCATTTTTGTCGCACGACGTTGTACACGTTCAACAAGTTCAATGTCTCGTTGATAATGAGGACACCAAGCGGTAGAAGCGTATTCTAGAATAGACCTTAGGAGCGTATTGTACAAAAGAAGAAACATTTCTTTATTGAGGCACCGAAATGATCTTTTGATACACCAGAGAATATAATATGTCCGGCGTTTTAAATCAGCGCAATTTAAGGGCGATTTCAAATCAGATGAAATAATAACACCCAGGTCCTTTTCTGAGCGTTTATATGGTATTGTTTCATCTGCAAGTGTGTAGGTATGGCATGGATTTATCCTTCCAAAATGGAGGCAAGCCGACTTATGTACACTAAATGACATACACCACATTGATGCCCATGCTCCAAAAGCATCTATGTCTCGCTGTAAGTCATCAATGTCACAGTTCAGAAGAGAGGAATGGTTGTGAAAACGTCTAAAATTTTTGGAGTCGTCCGCAAATTTTAGTATAGCACCTGAAATATGGACCGAAATAAAAGTAAATCTTTCACCAACGTTTCGTGGGCTATACGGTAAACGTTCTAGTTATTAATTATACACGAAGCATTCGCGAATGATTTGCCTATATTTGCCAATGAATTGCTGTTTTATACATCTGCTGTTGATGTCTTGGCTATTATTTTTAATCACTTTGCAGGGTTGACGTATTTGCTAGTTTATCGAAGCGAAAAGTATCAGAAATTGAAGTCAGAAGTGGAAAAACAATTTAAACGACGTAAGTTGCCTTTTCATAGTGATCATATTGAATTAGTTTTAAATTATATATATAAGTTATATATAAATTTGTGTTAAGAATAAACATGTCTAGTACTGGAGCAATTAATTAGTTTTTGACTTGGTAAAGGGTGAGGTGTATAACTAAATGTATACAATTTAATTTCTATCAATTATTCGCTTGAAATATTTGCCTGCCGTCTCGATTTTCGCAAGATATTACATCGGTCGATAAATCAGTAATGCTGGACTATGGCTAGTTAATTATTACAAAACATAAAAATTTTTAATGAATTCTAGAATTTTTCTCGTATGATTATTTATTGAGATAATTATTTTTAAATTGAGTTGAATGTATTGTGACATGTTGGAGCGGTATGTAAATTTATGTCTTGCGAAAATGTTGCCAAATATTGTTCCTTGTGCGTTCGTTAAACGATATCTGTACTAGTACTGTTGATTTATCACACTGTTTACGAAGTTGTTGTCGGTCACCGTAAAATATTGTGAGGAAACTGCTACCGTACGCTTATCATGGTGGCAAACCGCCTGAGAAGAGAGTAATATTATAGTGCAATTTAATGTAAATGTCGCGTTAATTTGACTTAATTATATTGCTTTGAGCACGAACAAGTCTTGTGTGTAAAATAACTCACATCATATTATTATAATGCAATTTAATGTAAATGTCGTGTTAATTTGACTTAATTATATTGCTTTGAGCACGGACAAGTCTTGTGTGTAAAATAACTCACATCTGCTAACATTGATGGAATTCCTCACTATATATTAGTCGTAAAATACACAGCTTACAAAAACAAAATTGTGAAACAAAGCTAGCAGTGTTTCCACTGAGGGCTCTAAGGTGAAAAATCATGACAATATCTTTTTGATTGCCGATTTAACTCATAACTCTGTTTCTGTCACGGATAACTCATCTTTGGTTAGATGGATTTCGTCATATTTTTTATGTTCGATAGCAAAAGTGATTACATATGTACGCTTTAGTCGCTAAACGCTAAAGACATCTACCCTATCTTCGAGGTCAAACTGGCAAAACGGGTTTTTAAGGTTTCTCTGTCAAATTTGGCCATATTGGCACCAGTGTTTCGCAGTACATATGCCGCGACACAATCTGAGTATCGGAATCCGTTTGTCGAAAACTACAGCTTTGCGCAACAGTTTTTTTGTGGGACCACTCGCCGAGCCTGTTTGGGCACGAATATATGCGTCGACGCTTTGCCATAAATACGGTTTTATAAAGTTTCGACGTGTTATTGTATGATTTCATGTTACAGCTCGGCCGATTATCGGTATCGACCGATATTGCAATATCGTTATGTGCATTTTTGAGACATAAAAAATAGCGATAACAGATCGCAAGCGGCAGCAAAATATTTGAAACTGATTAAGAAATCACAAACCAAATTTTGTTGCCACGCATAACGAAAAGATATTGGCTTCAAATTTCAAAATGGCGCCCAAGTGCTCACACACAGTAAACACAAACGGGTTGAGTCCGGCACCCACCGTACTGAACCACCAATATACCAGTACGGGTCAAAGTTGTTGAAGTTTTTGTCGGTAAATTTCCTGGGTATCGAAAAACCAATATAATAGATTTTTAATGCCTTGCACGCAATACATAACCAAACAACCGAAGCCTGACCGTTTGTAAGTAGGTGCATGGAACATAAACCTATTGAAGACCTCAGAAAAGTCATTAAATGTACGTGTACTCTCGCTGTATTTATAACCGCGATGACGAGATGTGAGCCCCGAAACACAGGTATCTGCATTGCTAGATGTGACAACGAACTTTTAAAACCATTTTTTGGACATTTTGACTTGAAAGATAGGTCGAGTCTCGTAGTGTTCAACTAAAGGCCACATCGTCATTACATTTGCTATGGAAGGAAAAATTGCCGACATATTATGTGTAATTACCAAATAGACACTCGGTCTAAAATAAAATTTATTTTACGAGTGTGTATTACGTAAATGCATTGCTGAATAATTGTCTTTGCTTTGTTATCTAGAGTGACTTTTATAGCTTTTCAATGGTTTCAATTACAACATTCCACTGTGTAGAGGTTTTAACGGATTACAAAATGAACCCAAGATGCCCAATATGTTGTTATTTATAGCATTATGATCTTTTTCGTGTATGTGTGGTCTCTTAGTCCCATTTTAATATACATTTTTACCACATACTGCAGCATAGTTAACTACCACAATAACGCATTATGCAGTTTAACAGAGCTTCTCTCACATTACAAAATAAGACTAACCATACCCATATATTATCTTCGATTATGGATATGACCGTTTTCATTTAGTTATGGCTTCATGAGTCCTGTTAAACGCACCTTTAGTCCATAATCCTGGTTTCAAGAGTAACCTTGTGCAAAAAGTGACTTGTTTACAGTTTATAGAGTAAATTGCTCTGCAAAAGAAACCTGATTTGACCGAAATAACTGCATTCGTTGCCGAAATACATCTAAAAACTTATTTTGTCGTACCCATTTTGGCCCGACCAGACCTCATTCGGTTCACTTATACGGGGGTTGGTGGGGGCGACTGAAGTAGAAATGCGTTTAACGTTCATTTATGGATGTCAAAAGACAAATATACACAAACTAACAGTCCCAAATTTCATCACATGAATAGTAAGAATTCTTCGTTGACACTCAGAATTCCATTAGTCACTGACTGAAACTAAAGAACAACTAACAACACGTTACTTGAAATTGTTACGGAGCAACGGGAAGTAGAATTTATTAATACTGTAACAGCAGTGCTTTATTTTGCGGAATAAAAGACGCAAATTTGACTCGAATAGTATTTTAATAATGTCACACATTGCAGTAACCAAAGAACAAGTTTAACGGCATACTGTAGTTGGTTTTTTTGGTTAACGTGTTTTAGTGGAGAAGAAAAAAGATCAACTTATGGAAACTGACAGGTCAAACAAAAGAAGAATTGGTATGTTTGCTTATCTGTTGTTAGTCATAAATCGTTGCCGGTAGGTAATTTGGAAATATTGTCGTTATTTTCTTTTATCACTCAAAGACGGGATATTATCTTTGTTGGTTTTAGATTTAAATATGTGTATCCTTAGGAATACTGCCAAACATACGGGTTTTTTAAACTATATACCGCTGAAATGTTAATCCCTTTTAAGAATGTATAATAACAGCCCCAAACCAGGTTATTATTTGGCACGACAAATTTTTGCCTAGAATCGTTCGAGGTTTTTGAAACATACCACAGTAAATTACGGAGATTTAAAATGTGGTGTATTATATAGTATATATTCTGTTTCTAGAACGTCAGGAAGAGCGGTTGAAGGGAAATAATAGAGACTTGTCAATGGTAAGATTACTGTTTGTCTATTATTGCAGCGCAGTGAGCAACCTAATTAGCGTTCCGAGGACATAATTCTGTAAATTATAAACATAGCTATCGGACGGATGAATTTTAGAAATCTTTTGATGTCTTGCAAAATTGTATCTTAATTTTGCGCTTTGCAAAGTTAAGAAATGTTTCCTCTTGGCCAAAACTAAGATAGACAGTAAATCAAACGAAATAATAGTAATTTATACACGGTAAAGTTTGCTTTTTGCAGGGCTGTTGCTAATATGTAAGTGCCACCAAATTATGGTATGAGTGCCTACCCCAAACTGGTGTGAGTGCCCACCCCCAAGTAAGATATTGTCTACCCTCCATAAACTATCGTGTGAGCGACTGGCTACCTGGCGACGCCCCGTATCAGCGTTGTTTTTATTTTTTGGAAGCAAAGTCAAATCCTGCTCGGCTCGAAGCATGTGAGAAATCAGAATATACGAAAGGCGAACCCCTCCCCGTAAGTTGAGAATTTTGAGTTATTAAGTGGTTGTTTTCGACGCGATTTTGTCCGCCATGCTTTGGGGAAAGATTTGCGTTTAATGAGAGGGCCCCATCGACATGTCAGTGTCTTTCCTAGTTGTTGAGGGTGGTACGGGAGCTCTAACGCCGGAATGTTTTTGGTCATTAGTGGAGCAACACAGTCATTATTTTTTTTATAACGTTCTACGGAATACAACCATAACTCGTTATCGGATGAATGGATTTTTGAAAATTTGTTGTGCGTAAAATATTGTATCTAACTGTATTTGTAAAGTTCGTCTCTCATACATAAAATGGTGGCATTAAATATAAAACTAGGACAATCTCATCTAACTAGCTATAATTTTTATCAGAATAGCTGTTTTCCACGTTTTAGCTATAACTGTTTTATGAATTTGGGACATTGGTTTACTTATAGTGGCATCTGATTTACAATATATATGTGTGGTACACGGAATAACTGGAACCGAAATTTATTGGTACACAGTAACCAGAACCATTCATTTCAACTGGATTCGGAACCTTTATCTGGTCTTTCAAACTTATATATAGTAAAACAGACGAAAGAAGAAATGAAGGTACTGTGGATTTAAAATGTATTAAAAATAAAGTTTACATTAAACTTGATGTACCACGGTGAGATTATTGACTTTCTGGAACTTTGAAGATGGTGAGAAAGCTAATAATTTTTATTTTCGATCAAGATGTTTGTTTTTAGGCCCTCAGAGAAAAAATGCTTTTTACTATACAGACTTGCTTAAGGTTGCTCGCTCAAAGTGCATGTTCTTTTAACGCATGTGGCTTAGACTAGACATTTTCGCTCTGTATCTAGTCTCCAATTGCCTCCTTTTACTGGACATACGTTTGTTACATGTTATTTCGTAGGAAAGTTGAAATTATATGTTTATATGGTTTTAAAAGAAATAAAAGAAGGTATATACACTATAATTTTCTGATCATTGGTAAGAGACATTGTCCAAGCTAGCGATGACAGACATTGTACGTCAGCTACATGATGATGGTGATTTTCTGACCAGAATGCTGTAAATGACAAATCTGCTCGCACAGCTTCAATAAATACAGTCCATTACCAAGAACGCAGTTTCCGGATGCGTTGCTGGTATGTTATTTTATTACAATTTAGACTGATGTACAAAGATCACAAGCGCACTGGCTGGTGCTTGACGCAATTTATCACAACCCAATATAGCATCTAAACACTTCTAAATGACCCATACTCTGAGCCCAACATCAAGTTGGGCCGGATCAATTCTAACTTACACCGCAGATTTCTGATAGTGCGAAACAGCTGCTACAAGCATCGACCTGGGTCTGATTTGTTAAAAAACTTCTGCAGGATCAAGATAAAAAACCCAATGCACTTATGTGTCTTACGGTTCACAGAGCAATTTGCTGAGCTGATCTTTTCTTTGGTTTGGTTGTATAGGAACTTCATGATTATATATGTAAAACATGTTTAGACCATAGGTGTTCCGGTTTTAAACCGGAATTCCAGTTCCGGTGTGGTTTTTGCCTTTTTCCAGAACCGCAACCGGAACACTATTTTCGCCGGAACCGGAACGGTATTCCGGTTATTCCCTCATGTGTTAATATGCTGTGTGCCTAAACTTGTGACATGAGGAATGGCCTCAAAGCGTAGGTTTTCTTAAATGCAGTGATCATTAAATTAAAGAGAATTTCCATAGTGGTCATAGTGTTTTAGAATTACAAAACTTATATCGTTGTGAAGTGCTGGAAGTGATCGTCACGGTGTCATGGTATACTGCTGGTGTAGTATATTCCAGTGGTCTGTTGGGTGCGATGGGTTCTTTAGCTCGGTTCCCGTCGCTGCGCTATCTTCTACTTTAATAACTACTAGCTTGTCTTGTCGCCACTATGGTGAATTCTGAATGTTGAATATGTAATTTAGAGAGATGTTCATAGCTATATTGAGTATAAAAACGCATAGTTAGCCGGATATTGGCAATGCTGCTTGAATAGTTAAGAAGATATACTATACCCTCGTATAGTGCTCATAATGTGCAAGTATATAGGGAAAAATTACCTTATAAAATGAGACCAAAAACACCTTATAGCTCGAACGGTTGCAGAGATATTACCATTTTCCTGCATATTGGGTCCTATGGGCCCGCAAAAAACCCGTTTTACAAAATGCTTCAAGGTAAACAATGACAATTAATAGCACAACACGTTGTCTAGATCTAGAGTCTTATGTTATCTACATTCATAGACAATGATTGTTTTCACAAAATGAAACAAGTAATACCTATATAGCTTGAGCAGTTGCGGAGACATTGCAATTTTCGTGTATCTTGTGTGCCACAAAAACCTGTTTTGACCATGCAACGTTGAGAATGGAAATAGCAGCACACTATTTGCAGCATAGATGATGAATTGTACAGAATGAGATCAAAAACACCCGTATACCTAGACCAGTTGTGGATATATTACCTTTTTGTTTATATTGTGTCTCATGGGTCCTTGCGTTATGTACCTTAAAACTCATTAACGGACATTGATAAATTTTACCATTGTCACGGCTAGTAAAAATTATTCTTCGCTTCTCTGGTTTCACTCACTAAACTCAAAATTTAATAAATTATTATAGTTATTGTTATTGGTATTGTAAAATAGTCGCAAATTAAATATTAACCTCATTACGGAAACGGATAAGCTGCAATTTTCATTAGAGTTGCATCCGAGTCCGGGTATAATTCCGGTTATTTTTGACGAACAAAATTTCGGGTCTGGGTACGGTTATTTTATTTTGCAAGATCTGGGTCCGTGTCTTTAATACTCGAACTGCTTGTCTGGTGATTCCGACTTAAAGGCGGGTTTTAATTCAAAACCTTCTGGTTCTAGCCCGCTCGACTGAATATCCAGTGACATATTATGTTCACCAATAGTCATGCTCGCCAAAAAGAGCCATCTGATGACTGATTATAAAGTGAAATTAAATAGTGTTCACATATGCGAAGTTGTGCACCTATGTTGTAAAATGTAATAGTCACCGAAAATAACCGCCACTAACTAAAAATACTCCACTGTAGCTGCGAATCTGATCAAAAAATTCATTTTCAAAATGTTATGCTCGTTCGCTGCTCAAATGATGCTATCTCGCACTAAAGACGCAGGCAGTGTACAACTGTGGTCATGTGCCACGTACAACGTTAGTTGAATTGTACTTACACGTAAAAGGTGACACAATTTTACCATGTTGATCAGAAAAATTTCCCAATTATTATTACAGAGGGTTCAAGTTAAATGACTTGCGCTTGATGATAAATTACTATATAATAAACAAGCCACTTTAAAACTCGAGGGGAAAAATTCGTACCAATAATTTTATGGGTGCCCTTCGAGCTTACCTTAAAGCCAATCCTATCTACCTTATCAGAAAATAGTGTAATATGTTGAACTAGTAGAAGATGAATTAAACGTCAAGCATTTACATCTAAACAATACAACAGAAAGCACGTTTTGGTCAGGTGTTGAACTAAAGTGTTTCAGTTGACTCATAAGCAAAGCGTCAATATCGATAAGGCAATCTGTGAAATGGTCGCTATGGACTACGAGCCATTTCGAGTTATTATATATAACATGTATATGTATAAAACTATAATATATATGTATGTATATTTATCATTTGTCTGCGTAGTCCGGGTCCGGGTATTTATTTCAAAAATTCCGGATCCTGGTATTGGTTTCAAAAATTTCGGGTCCAGCTCCGGGTATTCGTTTTCAAAAATTCCGGGTTCGGGTCAGGTTATTTTATTTTGCAAGGCCCATGTATGAATTTTGAAAAGTTGCAACTCTAATTGCCACTAGATGTGATTGAACGGTAGCAACAGCACATTGTATAATGCTATACTGTAATTATTTATACATTTCATAGTTGCTAAAATAAATTGCTCACTGGTAACTTTTCGTAAGTTTCAAGATATTGAATTTGGCGTCGTTATGCCTAGTAGGACTACAGTACTTGCTCGGGATATTCTGTAACGTTGGCGTTGTGGCCTAAGGCAGGGTGCAGGTGCAAGAACTAACGTGTCCGTCTGATCCAAACGCGCTAGCTTTCCACCACACAGACAATACTAGCCGCTAAACAACTGCTACTGTCTGATCAGCCGCAATGTCCGAATATACAAACGTCACGGCCGTTTATACAATGTAAAGCATAGTTACGAGCAAGAGCTTTATTAAAAACACCACCACGAAAAATGAAGAAAACTGAATAACAACCAACTTTCAAGAAAGTTCTGCAATTTATATATCGTACGAGAATCTGAAGCACCCTCTGCTGTGACATTTAATACCGCAGATTCTACAAAGAAAAGAACACCATGGCATTCAAGCAACATACAACAACTAACTAAACAAAACAACAAAATATTAAGAAATAGCAATATTATTAAAATAATATTAATTATGCTAATATATTAGTAATAATAATAATAATATATAGCGGTTCAGGGCTGTTGGCTTAGACGGGAGCCTCTGACTCCAAGATTCTTAGCGTTACATTACCCTCCGTTCCGATAAGTGCGGCCCCGCACGTGAAATAAATAAGGATTTTACATGACATAACAACGGCAAGTCTATAACGGTAAATTTTAAGTGAATATTTTTATGTGTTCATTGTATTCATTGTATAGGTTTTGGCTATAGAGCGTATATTGTTAGAGCCGTAGCGAAATTAGTCTTTGCGCGTTGATCGCTTGTTCTGGCCACGATTAAGCAGAAGTTACTCCCAATAATTGCAATCGACTTGTTTGAAGTGTCCATATGTTTATGTTGGTGGCTGGATCCAAATATCCGTGTCGCGTTGTGTTGTATGACTCATTAGCGAAGTGGTTTGAGCACGTTCTGTTCATTGGCAAGAAATTTTATGCGGTTTGCTGTAGTTCTTGGCACGGCCATACCTCGACAATGTCTTCACTCGTTGCAGCGAAGATATTATTGTGTTGTAGTAAAGTGCGCATCGCTACAGTAGGATTTGCCATGATAAACGCTTGCGTCGTTTCTGACACAGCGTCCATTAAGTTACACGTAGTGGTCATCGCTTGTTGGAATGAGTAAGAAATCAGCTGTCGTGTATGAAGATCCAAAGCTTGTAAACTGGCTGCTAGAAGTCTCGATGTAACAATTCCAGTAGTGTCCGTTGTTTGTCTTGGCATGCGACTTCGATGGGGCAGATGATTCTTTACAATACCCATATTCGCACGTATATCTTCTAGAGGAACGTGCGCCCTAAGGGTCCGATGAATAACAAGAAATGGAATTCCTTGATCACTTATCTGGATCTGATTTCCGTCACAATCGACAGCTGTTTTGCTAACGTCAAATGTTAAAGCTAATGTTCCTTCATCGGACACCCAGTGAGTGCTTGTTAGCTTTCCGGCCATTTCCTTCCAGCGGACAACATCACACTGTTCCGTTTTATTTGGTTTCCATAGTAGATATTTACCGTCTTGAATACTGCAACCTCCAGCAAGATACGAACACTGTGAGATTAATCCGGCTGTCGATTCAGGTTCTGATTCGGCATGGCGTTTGTATACTTTCGCGAGTGACAGATAACAGTTCGTTACGGTGAAAGTATTCCATTTGCAGCAGTGAATACCGCCGCCAGGATAAGACCATTGTAGCTTCTTATTAGTGGTCCAAATGTCCCCGATTTTAGTAAGCGGTCCTTCTGAGCACACCTTGTGATCCTTCATCCGCTGGCATTCATCCTCGCCTACAGATAAATGTTTTGTGCTTTCTTCTTTGAAATGCTCATCCGCGAAGAAGTACGTATAGGTTCGCACTTCACTTGTGACTTTATGGCACAAGTATGCTTCGCTGACGTACTGTATAATGTTTTGTTTATACAGCCGCAAAACGACATCGATGGGTACTTCGGTATCGTTGAGCTTTGTAGTACGACAGCTTATCGTCCGAGGAACCCGCCAAATTTGTCCATGCTGACCAGTTTGACAAACCATTGGGTTGGGATAACTACGTTGAGGAAATACAGGATGAACCAGTAGCAAAATTAATACTACCATGCACAAAATTCCTGCGAGCGTAACATCAACGCTGGTTCCTGTGCGCCCAGCACTCAGTTTTGTTCCTGTAAAGCTTTTCCTGAATAGTTGGGGCGTACTACATGGACGTGAGCTTAGCTTCTGAACCCTAAAATGTTGCGCATTTGCACCACTGGTCGGACCACAACCGATGGAATGTCGTCTAACCCGTAGCCCGTTTTCGCGATAACATGTCTGCCCGACTGAAGGCATCAATAATCGTGCAAGCGTTTCCCTAATACGATCTTTCGTGCCAGAACTAGTCCCGGATTCGTTGTTTTGAGACTGGTCATCACGTGCCGATTTAGCCTGATCAGTGCGACAACCGCGTCGTACACTGGTCTGGTTGCGTAGTGCAAGCTGTCTTTCATGTTCGTCCCTGATATCTCGTTGTTGTTCTCTTTCCGCTCTAATCTCATCGACCATCAGCTGCATGTTGTGCTGCCGCCTAGTTAACGGTCTCGGTACCGGTTCTGTCCGATGTTGTTGTGATTCTGGAAGACTCCAGTAGTCTGGTAAATTTTCGTCATATAGAAAACGCAACGCAAAAGTCTCGCCAATATTCCGGGATGTGATTGGTCCGTTCGGCAAATTATGAGCATGTTGGCGCATTGGTATCGTTGTATACCCTCGAACGCGGTAAGAGAACGATTCGCCGAGGAGAAACATGGCCTCATCCGTTAGATAAGGAGCGCAAGGAATCAGGTAACCTTGCGGTTCACGGAAGAGCTCGTTATTTTCGATAAAAAGGTGACCGATTTCCAATCGCTGGTTAGTACCCTGAATTCGTAACAGCATTTGATCGTTAAAGCTGTTACGGATCGCATCCGATATGTCACATCTTTTTGTCAAACCGGACCAATATACACAGTCTATGGTGTGTTCTAACGTCTGTAGCAGTCCAGATACACGACTAATACAAAGCCGTAGTAGTTGGTCGAACGCATCAGGTCGCACACCGCGGCCAGAAGCATCCACTGTATTATATGCGCCAACATGTATCACAACAGTCAACCTTTGACCGGAAACATTGGCTACGCGCTGTAAAGCTTCGTCTAGCATTTGATCTACATTTTCAACCGCAAACCATGTTTCCAAACAATTAAAGCGCTTGGACCATTGTCCATACGTTGCAGTTGTTCATCTCCAACAAAGATATACCGAATCGCCTGAGGTCGACGTGCCTGTGGTGGGTCCACGTTTGCGTTTGCTTGTGGAATCGTATCCGCACCAGCTCGTTGTCGCGATCTTGCTCCGGCTACCGGTTTGTCAATTCCACCAGAATCGCACCGAGAACTAGCGCCCATACTGCTTGGCACATCGCTGGACTGCGGCGGATGGGAGTCGACTGCTTTGCGGACAGAATTACCGTTGAAATTTTGATGCTTTTGTGTCGGTGTTGCTCGCGGAATCTTGCTTAAAATCGTTGTCGGTTTTTCTTGTTCACACAGGATTTGTTTAGGTATACTTTTTGACTGTTTCATAGTCTTAGCGACTCCAAAAGGTAAATAATTTTTGATGTCATACTCCGAATCCTCAGCAACATATATTACCGATGTTGCCGTGTTACAGTTTCCAGTCACATCGGCATTTGTTGTAATAGTTCCAAGCGTTTCCGATGCCGTATGTTTCGTAATCACTGCGGGAAGGCCGTTACAGCTATTTGCATCTATATTTTCTGCTAGCTCGTTGTCCGCTCTTCCGTGATGATTACATTCGTTACGTGAAACAGACGCAGCACGAGCTGCCATGTCCGAACGCGAGGTAACACCCGAGACAGTGTCCCGTGGCGGAACTTGAATGTTTCATTCCTCGCTTTTATTTAGAATACTCATCGTATTATCTGGTGACATTCGACGCCAAGACGACTCTATAGGGCTTCCCACAAGAGTACCAATAAATGGTTCAAGGCACAACAAGCGTTGACGTTCAGTACACTGCTCGTCAGTGTAGCTTGACGCTTGCTGTGCTTCTATCGGAGAAGCAGAAGTATGTATAGCATTAGCACTTGCAGGTGTCACCGCACTGGTCCTTCCGTTTCCAGGTTGCACAGAGTTTAATCGTCTCTCGCCATTTACCCAGAATAGTTGCTGACGCGCTCGACAGTCTTCCGTTCGATGTCCAGTAGTGCGGTGAAATTGGCAGTATTTTCTAATGTGCGAATCTTTGTTACAGCGTAACGCTGTGTGGCCTGCACGACCACAAATTTGACAAATAGGTCTATTGGACAACGTATATTGTTGACGCGGATACATGAAATTTGTTCCCCCAACAGTGCGTGTAGGTGAACTTGGCTGACTGGAAGGTATTCGTGTGGAATGGTTGCCTGGCGCAGGTGTAATTGTGTTGATTGCAGTTTGCCTCGCTGCCAGCTCAAGGCTATCTAGCCTGTTTACGATGGCTTGTGCCCAGGAAGGTGCGTCACTTGTTTGAGCCGACAATGAAGTATCGTCTTGATCACAGCGAGTGATACTGCTTATATGCATTGTGCCAGGTGATGTAGGTTCGACACCTCCGGTTGCAGAATTGAGCTTTGTTTCAATCCGTTCAGCAGCTAGAATCGCCTCAGCCATAGATTTGGGACCCATGACCTTTACTTCTTCGCGGATCTGGGGTCGGAGGCCAGCAATAAATTTGTTACGAAGGTTTGTTTGTTTTTCCGCTTCCACCGTCATATAGCTTAACGCAGATTGCGACAGTTCTGTTAGTGACTTGGCGTAGCAGCCGACGGTTTCACTATATCCTTGTGTGCGAATATCATATTTATCGCTGAGGTACCTGCGTCGATCCTCTGTCATTAATGCCGCATCGAGACTTAGAATAGGCGGTCGTAATCTTGCTTAGTTGCCTGATCGAGTCCATTATACACGAACTTAGCATGACCAGCAAGATGTACTCCCAGCAGAAACGGCTTATTCTGGTCAGGCCATGCGTTCGCGGCGAATTTTACTTCGAATTCGTTCAATCTCCAGCTCCCAAAATCGTCACCTTTTTCACCACTAAAAGGTGTAATCGGGATTTTAGGACCTCTCCCAGCCATGTCTTTCAATGTAATGTTACTAGCAGATAAACCACTACTGATGTTGGAAATAGCTTTGTGCAATTGTTGTTCTTGTTTAATGATGGTTTCGCTTTGCTGCAGCGTTGTTTTGTGAGATTCGTCCAGTTGGTGAAGTCCGAGTAGTGTTTGTTTAGTCGTTGTATCGATGTTGTCTAACGCCGCTTGTATTGTTGCAGTCGGAAAAATGTCAGTGGTGCGTCCAGCTGATACCGACCGAGATAACTCAAACGCCTGAACCGATTTTTTAAGAGCGACGATGGCGGGGTGTTCAGTACCGATCTGTGCGTTCGTAAGTCGTGTAAGTGCGACTGAATGTTCGTCAAGCACCTGAGCAAGATTATCTAAGCGTGTTTTTACTAAGACTTGCAACGCAGCTAATTGCGTATCCACAGACGTTAGCGTCCGTTGGTGGCTTCGATCGTCACGCGCTGTACTATCAGAACCGCGACGTTGATTCAGTTTTTGCGTTTATCCCAGCCGGGATACCGGCCGTTATCCAGAGCTATTGGACTACCGAAAAAAATATGCAGTGCAAATAACTGCAATATATAGTGAACAACTTTTTCCGTTGCCACCACTTGTAACGTTGGCGTTGTAGCCTAAGGCAGGGTGCAGGTGCAAGAACTAACGTGTCCGTCTGATCCAAACGCGCTAGCTTTCCACCATACAGACAATACTAGCCGCTAAACAACTGCTACTGTCTGATCAGCCGCAATGTCCGAATATACAAACGTCACGGCCGTTTATACAATGTAAAGCATAGTTACGAGCAAGAGCTTTATTAAAAACACCACCACGAAAAATGAAGAAAACTGAATAACAACCAACTTTCAAGAAAGTACTGCAATTTATATGTCGTACGAGAACCTGAAACACCCTCTGCTGTGACATTTAATACCGCAGATTCTACAAAGAAAAGAACACCATGGCATTCAAGCAACATACAACAACTAACTAAACAAAACAACAAAATATTAAGAAATTTCAATATTATTAAAATAATATTAATTATGCTAATATATTAGTAATAATAATAATAATAATATATAGCAGTTCAGGGCTGTTGGCTTAGACGGCAGCCTCTGACTCCAAGATTCTTAGCGTTACAATTCTTCATTTATCAACATGTGTGCAGTTTTCCATAATTAAATAACATACTGAAAATTTAATAATCATTTTTCATTAAATTTAGACCCTGCGGTGAATATTTTTTGTAACGAAAAGATTTATAGCTTTGCTGAATATCGATGTGCGCAAGATTCTGTATATTGAAGGCGATTCTTGTAGGTTATGAAGGAGGATCGGTCGGATAGGTATTTCTTGTTGTCGTCATAATCTGGTAGTAATCTCGTTTTCGACGTTATCTTCTGATTGAACTAATGTAGTTTCATTATTTTTGTGCTACTGTCACAATTAGATACTTCGCGGGGACCGTTGGGTTTCCTCAATTTTGGATATATTATGCTATCTTGTCTATTACTACGTTCAGGGCGTGATATGATGTTGTGTGTCCCGGATTTAACAGTGCTTAGTTGAAGTATTATACAAAGCTTGATGTTAGCGCGAAATTATTACTATAGCCAATAATTACGCGAAATCATTGATACGGTGTGTCTTTCGTTCAGCCAGTTAACACGCATTATGGCGCATTTCACAAACGCTGAAACCATACTTATTGCTCGCTTCTTCAAAATTGAAAGGCTGGGGTGGTAATTTTTGCCTCAGCATAATACGGAACGGACACTGCTTAGCTCATGTCGGCTTGAAAAATTTGGGGCTACTTCTTTAATTTCCGTTGATTATTTTTGCTTCTTGTGGTAAATTCCCTCAGTGGAAACAAAAAAGTTGATATGTTTTAAATATACCATTTATAAACTAAAGATTAATAAAATTTTGCTTAAAGAATGTTTACGTCAATATGAACCATACCACCTGAGTTTCAGGCAATTTAGTAAATGTATTAGCTTGGGGCATTGAAAAAATGAGTTGAATTTTTAGGATTTGTTAATGTAGAATCCACGGTTGAATCAGGTGGTGTTTTTATTTCATATCTCTCAGGCAAAGTTCTTAGTCCTCTGACTTCGAGCAAAGAGACCACTAGTTCATGGTGCCATGATTATTTGCGGATGCCAAGAAGCTAATGCCAGACCCATCAAAGAGAAACAAACAAAATTAGTGTTTGAAAAGAAAGTACCAGTTTAATGGCAATTAAAGTTACTCAAAGCATAGTAAAATGATTCATATTCAACATGATTCCCGTAGTCTTGCGCTCTAAACTGTTATACTTTTGTACATTATAAATATACCCATATCTAACGGCGAGATACCAGAATTAGATCTTTGCAACCGCACGCGTTTTTGTGCGGGTTAGGTGTTCAGGCTACAGAGAGCAAGTGGGACGGGGGAGTAGAATTTTTAGCTTGTTCGAGTACACTTTGGTAATATTTGGTTTCGGCTAGACACACCGATTAATAAACTGAACCGCCCAACGCGCAAACATAGACAAAATATGTAGACATGAATTTTTATGCTTGCATCGTTGTGCGGCTTGAAAAGGTTTGATTAAACACTGTCAGAGATTCAAACAGCCTAGCTACGAGTAATCTTTCATAATACACCGGTTATCGGGGGTTAATATCGGATCGGGTTACAGACTCGTGGATGAAATCATGTATTCGCCGACATGACCAAGTCCAGTGTGTGGTACTGCGCAATACTTATAGATTACAATTTTTTGGACTTTATCTATTAGTCTTAAAGTTGTACCATGCAGAACGATATCAATAAATAATATATATTGTGATGTATATTCTATATTTTTGCTAACGGCATATTCTTTATATTTGGCAACGTATGTATATGTGAAATGTATAGAATACATTGTACATTACATTGCATAATGTTGCATTTATTGACAGGTCAACTGATTGTAGTACCCTCACGTGTTCTTCCACCGAGGAAAATAGTTACTGGAATGTGTACACATTATGGTTTTACTTTTTAATATCACTGTGTATGTAATTGTACATGTTAAGCTGTATTTTTGGCATAATTTCTGCAAAATTCAATGAATTCACTACAACTGTTCGAATATTTGTTTTATAGTCTATGTACATGTTACTGCTACGTTCGATAACTGCATTAACATTATCTTGCTAAACATCAACTGCAAGCTAAGTGTTGGTATATCTATACAGCGGCGCATATCTATCACAAAGTGGAGGGGGAACAAAAGCCTTTTCCAATTGTAGACGGAAAAATTTATCTACTTTTACGTAGGCGTCCTCAGAAAATATTTCGTCATTTTACCACGATGCAATATTGGGGCGACCCATAGCGAAATTTTACTTTCGGGTGTTTCAACTGCCACCAGGTTCTTAATATGCACATTTTCAGCTAACATATTTAGAAAACTAATTGCGAAACATTACGTATGTATATGTCGGTACTCAAAGAGTGATATGTAGCATATCTTATTTTCAATATTGTAATCGTTGGATTTTATAGCATAGTTAAGTTGAAAATAATCATTTGTTGCTGCTTAATATTTTAGCCTCTTCATAAAAATGATTTTAAATTTAAAAGACTATGCAATGCGCAGCAATTAGGCCATCAG
The DNA here is from genome assembly GCA_030248225.1 of Trileptium ribeirensis. Lineage (NCBI taxonomy): Eukaryota > Metazoa > Nematoda > Enoplea > Enoplida > Thoracostomopsidae > Trileptium > Trileptium ribeirensis. The sequence goes on along the minus strand of JASANE010022310.1, from coordinate 63,881 downwards.
TAATAGACGTTGGGTTTTGGCAAAGGGACAGAACCGAACCAAGCTACCTCCAACGCAATTTTATTCACGCGCTTGTAAAAATGGTGAATGGTAATGTGATAATCTGTGTACGGGAAACTTCTTGTTTAGTCATTTACAGTGCACATCTGTTTTTAATTTGAGAAATTTGTGTTCCTCTAATTGGTGATGCAGCTGGACCGCTATTAGTATGGTCCGTAAATGTTCTGCCTTAAATTAGAAAATGCGGAATAAATCGGAACGGTTATACTTACGTTCTCTTAACGCTTTCTTTCAATGGCACATGTTTGCTTATGACACACTAAGATCAATACCAATAACATCCTCTGTGTTTGATTTTTAGCAGCAGTATTGGAGCATTTATTGCAATAAATTTCATCATAAGTAAGATTATTATTTTGCGACTACAAGGATGTTAATACGCCATTTCTACTTACAATAAAAACGTGTTACGCTGAACATTTGTTTACCGTGAATAGCTTTTAGTCTGACGGACAGACTCACGTCACAGAAAACATTTGTTTATTTAGTTGCACATAGTGAACTAACAGATCATAGATACTAGCCACCCTCATAGTGTCAATTTTGACCGCAATGGGAGTACATAATGTAGAGAGATATCTAAGTTACATTTCAGCTGTCATTGTTAGCAAAACTTCCTCAATCGTCAGTATTTTGTGGCAAAAATCTCGTCTTCGGATGTGAAACAGTGAATGAGTCGTGTTTTATGGTGGAGGTTTACAATAGGGTCACCGTTGCCCAAACCAGGTTCATACTTTTATCTGGTTATCCCTTAATCCCGGTAACAGAAAAATGAATAGTTTTGAATGATTACTAAGCAACTAGAGATACAAGTCTATGTTTACATGTATATATGCCTTCACCATGCAATATGCCATGGTTCGTACAGAATTTTCTGAACTTCGGTAACGCTGTGTTTAAGGGTGGATTTGTAAGAGCACGTGCCGTTACGTATATATCAGGCGGAAAATACTGTAAATTGTAGTACTTGAATTCCATAAACTATCACAGAACTATTTCCTTTGTCATTAAGTTAATGATATTTCTTGCTAGTACACTGATTCCAGTATTTTTCTGGTACCCGATATTTACATTCGAAATGATAAGGATGAAGACACTATTGTCAGCATGTAGTAGCATCATAGATACGATATCATCTATAATGTTAGCGATGAACCAGTTTAAGACATGGTGGATAGCCCGTTCTTCATACGTTGAAGCCATTTTTGGAAAAGCTTTCCAAACCCAAGAATATCAGGGGAATCACATGGTACAGCCACTCTCCGTATTACACGAAAATATATGTTAAAATATATTTTATTGAAACGGAACGAGCGAAGCTAGCGGAGTTTCGACTGAGTGCGTTACGTGGAAAATCCTAAAAAATTTCTTTTTTGTCTGGATGGACAGATTCTACATTTTTGTTCGATAGCAAAAGTGATAATGATATGCCTTTAGTTACGCGAACAGCTTTGATCCCATATTCGGAGTCAAGAATGGCAAAACCACGTTTTTATGGTCTCTTCGTCACATCTAGCCAAACAGGTACCATTGTTTCACAGCCCATTTCTCGCGACTCAGGCTTCGCATAGAAAAATAAGACAACAATCGAGAATCGGCTCATCGATATCTACGGCTTTAATGGCCAAAGCTTTTTTGAGGGACAGCTCCCTGGGCCGGAATATGGTTCGTCGACCCTTTGCCAGAAAAATGCGATTTTTTAAATTTAGTAGCCATTTTATTGCTTGTTTTTACCTTATAATGAGCGCCTGTTATGTTATGAAGCACACTGGATACCATGGTTTGCTATCTCGAGTACAACTTGACTATATTATACCTTTTCATGGGATTTTACGGTCGACGAACCAGATTTACAAAATGTAATGCGATTTCATTTGTCTAATTATGTATTGCACGTAGGGCATCAAGGATAATCGATACATACTTATGTATTTCTTAAGGCGAACTACAAAAATTTGGTTATCAAGAGCCTAGAATGCATATTTCATGCGTCTTAATGGGTTTAGGGTTAATGAACCCGTGTTCCAGAAAATAAGCGGTCTTCAGTAGTTTGGTACATGGCATCAAAATAGTTTATATAGAGGTTTTTCGGTCTGCTGTATACAATGATTTGGCTACCTAGAGTCCAGCGAGTATGTTTCATGCCTTTTGATGGGTTTAGGGTCCATGAACCGAATTTCCAGAATATAGGTTGCCTTCAATTGGTTACGTATTGCGTGCAGGTCATCAACAACTGTCTATATAGGTTTCCCGGGAGGCTGACCATGGTAGTTTGGTTATCTAGAGACCAGCACAAATATTTAGTGCGTTACCAGTTGTTTTCTAAGTGTTCCGGGTTGACAAGTTTTTAGATCTTTAATGGGTTCGGGATTCAAGACGTTTTAGGGTGGTATACACAACAAACAGCCTGCTACAGGTACGTAAACGGAATAACCTAAAGATGAAACCACGCTCACTCCTTTTCACTTTCGCTTGCGACATGCTAGGCACTCCCTCCTGCTACTTTTGTTAACTTCTGATTTTATTTGACTTGCGTGTGGTTTGCATATTTCGCCAATGCTAGTATTTGCTTATCATTCCGTTCAGTTCAAACGATGACTCTCCACTGCCTCGCTCAAATTCGTCTTCGCCAAGTCCGCAGCAGAGCGATTTGCACGTTGGCTCGCGTTGCTGACGTGCACGACAGCATGTCGTGATTGCATGTGCAGTGCACACAAATAGTGTCACAATGAGCGGTATTGCAGCTATAACAGTTCCGAGCCAAAATTTTGAATTATCATAGTAGTAGTGATCGTTGCTGGTCCGAATTATCGGTAGCGTTGGCTTGAAGCTTGTAGTTCCAGTTATGAGACGTAGACGAAATAGGAAACGCTCGAAATAAACGAATTGAACAAAAAGTGTAGCTGCTAAAAGCGTTACGACAAAAGGAACTATTCCAAACGTTGTGTAGAAGATTCGGGCGAATAAGGAATTGACGGAGCCCGCAATTCTTTTTAGTTGCCATATTCCAAAGGCGATTATTTCGGCGAAAATAAATGATGGCACGAGGGTCCACAGATAGCTAGAATACAGTAAATTAGGGATCTAATATGGATTGCAACTTGACACGGTAAGAAGTAAACAAATCAAATTGAAAGAACCTGTATAAGCGTAAAACACTGTACGATCGTTTTAAATTGGAATAGTGTTTCGGATTTTGATTTTGATACATTACGTCGTAATTGCTTAATGTTTGTACACATAGACGCTAAAATTGTTTGATAAAAATAAGGTGAATTATTATACACTATGCATACTTATAGTAGAAGGCGGGTCAACCCACGAATGTACAATGAGCGGTATAATTTTTGAACGCGAGGTACGTTTATAGTCGCACATATGCGTGGATTTATCATTTCATTGTTTTAACCAATCTCAGAAAGCAGCATGGCAAATAAAACAATATAACGCATTAAACTGAAATAACCTAATCTTTGAGTAACGCCGAGGAACTTTATAGCGACCATACTATACTTATTAACGAGTGTTGCAAAACCGTGATATAAAAGAAGTTTAAAGGGTCTTTTTACAACAATATTTGCTTTTCCATGGAAGTATCAAAAAACATTGTTCATAAAACAGTAAGTTTCGTCCCGACGAATACTAAAATATGCACATTTTTTGATATGATGCATGTTTTTAGATTGACTGAAAGCGTATTTTCTATGTATCACAAAATTATAGATATGTACTTTTAAGGAGAGTGTACCATACCACACGCGTTGGTTGCATAGATAAAAATTTGTATGGCGTGGCGAAACCGATATAGGCTACCATGAAACTATGTGAATAGATCTATATTCGTTCCTTTAGAAAAAAAACTTGCCAAATATATACGGCATCAGTGCGCGTACAAAAGAAACTGTTTACAATAACGATGAATTTGAAAATATGCAATCACGCTAATCTTCACTTTAATTCACCCTTAGTTGGTTGAAATTGTAAGTTTGGCGCAATTTATAAGTTTATTCCGCTTGTAAAAGGGTTGAACTATGCTACACCATAAAGATCGGTAGGGAACAGAACGATATTGATAAGAATTTTAGTGGGTTTGACCCAAATAAATACGTAGGCAACGTCGATTTGTCTTGCCAGCATTGTGCGTGCCATTGCTTTTTCCGCAAATTAGTTTTGTGAATAATATTAGCTTAAGGATTCGCTGTTTACATGTTGAAATTTGTAGATTTAAAATAGCAAATATTTATTTATCACACATACTTTTCTACGAGTCTTTTGGCTTGCATGCCGCGATCGGTACAAAACGCAATACTTCCTGCGAAGAATATTATAACTGTTCCCGTTGCGAGAATCGGACGAAATTTTGTACGCGAACGTGGTCCGCACGTATTCTCGGCGGTGTGAATTATTGCTGTATTAGCAATTTCGGTCATTGCGCAGAGTGTTGAAAACTTCAGTAGCAAGTTCATCGAGTAGTAAACGAGATACCTAAAATAAATAAGTAACAATCCCGATGACTCTTATTCCTTAAGGTGTATGAGTATGACTTAGTGTACTACTCTTCTATTGATTTTTGTGGACTCTTTCTGTAGATTACCGTTGGATTTGACTTTCAGCGTCTTATATTTTAATGTACTTTTGCCTAGATTATAATTTGCCTTCGCGTTCAAACATAATTTTTTTGAATGTACAAAAATATTATAAATTGACCAGAGATATTAGTAGGCTAATGTTCGATTACTGCGACTTATTAGCATCCAGGTTGACAAGCCGTAAATCGCTCAACATACCAAGAAAAGTATAGATCAAACGCATCAACTATAGAATACGGTAATCATAACTAAAAGATATCTAAGCCATAACTGCTCAACATACCAAGAAAAGTATAGATCAAACGCATCAAATATAGAATACGGTAATCATAACTAAAAGATATCTAAGCCATAACTACTATTATTATTAGCGTTTGATGGAATCTGTCTGAAGTTTGTTACAACGATTTCTTGGGTTGACTTTTTTCGCTCACAGCCTCGACCGTATCGAGATTTCTCGGAGAGAGACCAGAAACAAACAGTAATAAGTTAACAAATAGTAACATTTACATAGTAAGAGATTTGTGTTATTCCGCAGTGGCACCAACTGCAGCATGCATGCGTTGAATATGATGCTTTGCATTCTAACCCGGATAAACTCATTTGGGTGTGTTATTTCAGTTGTTGCTTGTTTGGGTTACAGCATAGCGATGCTTTAAAAAATTTTGATAGGAAAATACTATCTCATTTTGTTAAAACAACTTAATCCGTTTAATCGCTGCAATGGTATATCCACATTATTGTGGCGCCTTAAAATTGAGATATCAGATTTTGCTTGTATGGTAAACTGTGAAGATTTACAGAAAATTCTTTGAAATTCCTAATCGGTGATGTAATAGTTCTCGAAACGATATTATAAGTCTATATCGGCAGTTTTTCAAGAATGTCCAAAAAATTGTTGAGGGAGTCTCGAAAACTGGGCTGCAAATTGTGGCCCATTGCACTCGGGGGAGGCTGGGATGCTACCCCAGAAATATGCCTGGGTAGGGGCAGCCATGTAGGTCGTGCCCCCATACTTATGGCAAGTTGGTCAATCATATATATGTCTATTTAAAAATATGTCTGGCATCGCAACCAAACAATTTGCTTTGTTGATCAATTATGCATATGCGACGATATATGCCTTGGCACGCATATACAGGTCTATTTTACAGAAATCTACCAAATTAATCATGTATGTATGTTTATATAAACTCATAGTAACCAACATACACAGAACTGTGCGACGGTTGCAACATGTACTATCTCCCCCCCAGATTCATTTGGCTGTGGTGCGCCCCCCACTAAGATTTTTTCGCGTTTGCCCTTCACCCGCATCCACTCTGCCCTCTGCAGCACTCTTCGGCATATTAAACAGCTATAAAGGCACTAAAGCGTTGGTAGACAGAGTTGAGATATTTATATTTCATGTGACGTCGTTTTTTCAAAATTATAGATGATTTTGACACTAAACTGAGAATTTCGTTATGCACTCTCGGCTATATACATTGCGTATTTCACAGTATTTTGCAGAGATTCAAATTTTTTTACACGTTAAGCACTATAAACGACTTGCATTGCCTCAATAGTATTTCAAGAATTTTTACTTTAAGTAGCTGTTACTTTATTACGTATTTTTACTTTAATGAAGTTTCGATTGCCCCACGATTTACCCGCACAGCATTCAAAGCCGTCGCGCTTAACCCCAGCCTCGCTCTGTGGTGTAGTAAGCAGCCAGCTCGCGGCAGCGCCCGCGCGCCGACTGGTCGCTTCCAACTCTGTGTAGTAGATAGTAACACATACCATCCGTTGGCGGAATTGCTGAGTCGCAGAATCATATTCATTAGCGAAAATTCGAAAGAGCCAAACAAAGTCGTTAGCTGTGCAACCGTTTGGACAGTGAAAACAGCTCGTGCATAGCCCAAGAAGCAACCGTATATAATTGCGCCGATACAGCTTGTGACCAAAAACGTAACGATAATAAATGGTATTTCGAGAAGCATCCATCGCCATGACGATTTCTTGTTGAAACCTAATGACAATTGATATATAGATATGTTGTAAGATGGACTATAAGAACATAACTAAGTCACTGTCATTTTTTTGTACCCCAGGTCCATGTTTATTGTGGTCCTAACATGCTCTTTACATAATGTACCATAATTTATGAGAAGCTCAGATTATGTACGCCCTTCCACCTTATTCAGTTCCTCTGTTTCATAAAATTTGTTTCGTAAGCTCATACAAATCCAATATAATGTGCTTCGTAGTTGCTCTGTTGTGTATGTAGATTGATCATAAATTGTTGTTTAATAGACATTATGTAGAGATGGGACTTAATCGCGTGACCTGTCAGGTATAGCATAGTATGTATCGCTCAGTATTTTTATTTTTAAAGACATTTTGATCTAAGTTTGTCGAGTTTACGCAAAAATACCATCGTATGTCTGCAATAACTGCGGTTAACCCATTTCTTTTGTTATTCTGTGAATGATCTGTCTTCCAGCCTCGTCCAAACCGTAGAGAGACCTGCAGAAACATATGGTCATTATATTTTAGTTTTGGGGTGTAACGACTCACCTCAAGCTGGAGGAGGCGGAAGAAAATTTTGCGTATGATACCATGACATCCACCGCCACAAAAAACGGCCATAGTTGCCCAGATGTAGAACCATGGGGTACTGTAGAATGGCTTGCTTCTTCCTCTACGTGTTTACAAGGTATTTCGAAGAGTGTCACACTCTTCTCAAGAAATAATCAAACTCTTGATCATGTAGTCAAAAGAAATATTAGTAATTAAATGTGACTTCTAAGCATATATAACTTTCATCACAATATAGGTTTTTATGTCCTTTTGGTGACAGAGCTAAGCCGAAGCGCTAGATGATAAGGAACTTCTCTTCACTCCCCTTACTTTTATATCTTTGTCATATCGTCGAAAGAAATGATAAATTCGTAACAAATATTGCAATCTGAATGTAAGAAACTTGCTCCAAAAATCCGGATATTTTATACACATCTTTAGATATAAATACATGAATTTTACCAGAACTGTCTGTCGACGGTGCAGCAGCTGCCCTTTTTGTTACTAGGCAACTGCGAATGTATGAAACAATAACTTCGATACTGTTGGCAGTTGGTCGAGTTATCTCAGTTGTTAATTTCATTGGCTTGCATTTCTTCTATGTAGACTGGAAGAATTGCTCTGCTTGAACACTAAACAACCAGTATGAGCATGGAGATGAAATTCTCATTTCCACTCCGTCTCCATGAAATGTTCTTGGAGAGCTTCATCGAGGTCTCCGTTTGCACCTTAATCGGATCTTCTACATCCAGTCCAATGCTCGAATGATATAAATCATTAAATAGATGTGTTAGACGTTGGCTCTATTGTTGTGCTTTTGTTCTTGCTATGGTCTACGGTGGGCGCGGCGACTGTACACGCCATCGCCATAGCAATTTCGTCTGATTGCTGAGAAAAGGACAGCGACGGGCCAAACGCTTCCTGCTATATACAACATCCGAAAAACACTGGTGCTAAGAGCACATATTGCCGTAAATAAAAATCTTACTGGTCATGAATCGTATGGTGATTCGGATGAACCCGACGGACCATCGTGATCACCTCACTGTTAATTTTTTCTTGAAACAGCCAGAGAGACGTAATGTATTTGGCTCAAGAATAGTGAACAATTTATCGAAGAGTTTTGTAGCTGGCTGTGGAAGAATTGTATGACCAGGGAGGTTCAGTATCTGGTCAAATCGCTTGGCATGAGTGCGTTATATTATGTATAAAAACAAGTGAGGTCTTGTATCCTAGTCACAATGCATTTTGAATTGCTAAACAGATACTTGTATTTAGTAGAAAGCCTGGGGCCCGTCGCTGCGTTCTGCTTAGCTACCGTGCGCGGCTGCTACGGTGATGGGGTATAGTAGGCATAAGCCCACCGATGTTCTTAGCAGAGATCTATCAGCGCATTCATAATTTTTACCATTAGCCTTTGTCAGTGTCAGCTGTGTAACTAAACGTCAAAACAAAATACCCTTTCGCTGAGGGTTGTGATTGCGCCTTCTCATGGTGTTAAATTATCTCAACGATGGAGTGGAGATCTCTACTAAAATAAAATAATCTCCACTCCGCTCACTGCTGCCGTTAAATGTTTCCTGTGCTTGTGGTATACTCGATAAATACATCACGCTTTGAAGCAAGATTCGATCTCATTATATACTACGCGCAGAAGCCAGACGCCATCTCATTATAAACTACGCGGTAATGATGTATCGTCATTAAATACAACATAGCTTAAGACATCAAATCTAATCCTTGCAACATGTTCCAAGCCCGTCATAGTTTTGTAATTTTCTGAATTCTTCGCAAATAGTAGAAACTCAACGGTACCAGAGAAACTTTTGGATTCGTTGGAGTGTCTAAGCGCGCCCTGCACGCGCACTGAGTTGCATAACATTTGGAAAAGTTGATATGAAATTCTGTGTTATATATATGGATCGTTCTTACTTTATTTGTTTATGTTTATATATATATATATATATATATATATATATATATAAGCGTACATGACATACAAGCATATCATGTTTGTATTTCTATGCTTGGGCCTCGTCAGGACTAAAATTTCGGGGCATATTTTGGGCTTTGTCCACCCTATACATTACGGGACATGTATATCTGCAGTCTCGCTTTTTGTTCGTTAACGATCTCAACCGAAGCTTACTTCGTCATACAAGATAAACGTAAAAGATAAACGTCATACAGTTGTTGTTATAGATTTGGGATATATCACATTAAATGGGTATGTAAAAAGAAAATACGTACGTGACCAGACATGGCAGTTGTGGGTCCCTTTTTTCGTCTTGTGGCATGGGCCGCTAATGTCATTGGCAAGAAATGCACTGTTTTCAGTTAAACTCGGAAAAATTATTTATAGTCAGTAAACTTGCAAATCGCCCAGTATAGGTTACAATGCGATGGCTTCGTTGGCTTGAAATAAATTCTTTGAGTCCGCGGGTACAGGCCAACCAGTGAACAAGACTCCAATTTCGCGGTTACCCGCGACCTCGAAAATTTTTGCAAATTTTTTATATTCGTAAAAAATAATCCTTTTCTCAGTTATTATATAAATGGCAGGCTAATCCTCTCGGTTTAATCATTGTAAAGACCTAGGAATCAGTTAAACTTGTAATTTAAAATGTGACATTCATTACAATGATATTGTTGCCAAAGCTTCCACGTTATTAACATGCTGTTTCGTTGTTTTATAAACTGTCATCCAAACTGTTAAACAGCTATATTGCATATGTATGTCTCACCTCAACAATTTTTGCAAGTGCACACCTCTGCTTTGAGATTTAACGTAGCATAGTAGTTCAGAAATCATGAATTCTTTTATAATAATTTGCTAGTGGAAAACGAAAGGAAATCGTGCAATTTTCAGGAAGCATATATAACTTAATCTCGAGTACCGCACATGTTGTTTTAAGTCGGTATTTCCTATGTATGCATATGCAGGTTTACAAAACCGAAAACAGTCATTGGAAATATATATAAATAAACAACATGTACCTCCGAGTGTAATAAACAATCCTGTTCCGAGCCCTAAATTGTGCACCGTAAACGACGTTAGTTCCTTCCACTTTGTCCAGTGTATAATTTCGTTCCAGTCGGTGGTGAACATGCTGTTTACACCTTCTTTGGCGCCGGGCAATCGAAAACCTTTCGCCATCATCGCGAACATTAGACCGAGACTGCATGCAAACAATAGCGTCGATGTAAATCCAATACTTAGGGGCCCAAATAGCACACATATTAAAACGCAACACCATACGACCGCACTGCCGATTAGCAACGGTATTTGAAGTCCACCAAGGTTCACTGGATGTAGCGGTGAACCTGGAAATAAAATTAATAGTGTGATCTCGAATAGCACTATTTATTCCGCCATACTACAAGACTACCGATTAAAATTGGAATTGGCAGACTGACGAGGATCACCGGATGTAGCGTAAATCATGAAATAGACCTCAAGGTGTGACCTCATATTGCTTTATTTATTTTGCTGTACCACTGCTCTACCGTTTACCAACTGAATTTGGTGCCCGCCCAAGTTCACTGGATGTAGCGGTGAATCTAGAAATAAAATTCAAAGTGTAACGTTGCATTTACCTATTTATTCTTCATTTTATATTCCTCATTTTATATTCCTCATTTTATGATGTGCTGTAGGCGATTTTTGAACGATTCAGCACGTTGCAAAATTGCATACCATGCTTACACAATTTTCTATATAATTTTGGAGTAATTCCAAACTTTGTCAAGCTTCACTTGTGTCAAGCAGGTTTTACAAACTCCTTTTCGCATCAGGCTGAGAGCACGTCACCGAAAATACGTCGGTTCGAAAGCGCTGTATTTAATGTAGGAATCATGTGGCGTATAACGGGTTCGAACCATATTTCTGCCGATATTTTCTGAAGTTGTGTACCATCTTCTTAGCGTAAGAATTTGTCAAGAAATTATCCTACGTATATTGTGTGACGTTTTACAACTGAGATGATGTTTCAGCGTAGTACTAATCACAATTTGAGGTTAGAGAAAACGTCGGCCATGTAGCCCAGTTGAGTGTACGGTGCCTATATCGTAGGATACCGGTGTCAAATTTCACTTGATATTGATGTCCTTCAATATCTTATCTTTGTTTCAAATTAATTTTGGTGCTACAACCAGGATAAAAAGTTCAATTCGGATTTTCATTAATATCTTATACATATCACAGCTACCCATAGGGGTACGAGGTTACGACCTGGAGTGGAAGGTGGGTCGATGGGTCGCCTATTTCGGTGGGCCACCGTGGGTCGCTGGTCCAATTGCTATGGGTCCACTCAGACGTGGTAAAATTGTACCTATCTTCTCCGACTTTATGAATGCTGTGTAATGAAAATGCTGTATGGCCTTACATTTTTTCATTTTGCCTACATTCAATAATTTGTTATTAACGCTTTATATGTTATTAACGGTGCTCAATGGCGTTATTAACGCTTTAATGAATGTTTTTCGTCGATGAAATAATAGTTTTCAACGATGGTGTTTTACTAACGCATACATGAGACTATGAGCAATTTGTTTTAGCTTTAGCAACATGAAATCATTAGTAATATAACAAAAGGCAAAAGTTGTATAGAAAACAAATGTGTGTTTATGCGGTTGAGATGTTAATACTTCAGTATTTTATTCACCTTCTAGAACTCGTAGCAATGTAAAAGATTGTCGCTCATTCGAGGTTTAAAACAGGTATCAAATTTTCTGTTAAACTAAAAATTCAGCACAATTTAGCAGTGTCGTGCCCCAAAAGTTAATGTTGGTGTATTTAGACACGTTTAATCGCATAACATTGACACTGTATATCAATGTTGTGGTACGTCATATAATGCGGCGTTTACATTATAAATAGCCCACCAGGTGGAAGGTTTGTCCCTCTATTATCACGACCCTAACATGGTGATGGTGCACGATAGTCAAAAGGACATAATATGACAATGGCAAAGGACACCACGTACTATTCACTATGGCGCCATCGATGCCCTATGTTTTAGACGGTTTTAAAAAGGCAGGAAAATTATTTTGAAATTTCCAAATTACAAATTTCAAATTAAATAAATATGTTCATGGTACCCCATACACTATTCTTACTAATGGTGTTGCGTCAGAGTGCTCTGAAAAGCTTGCTCTACATTGTATTGTTATAAGTAATCTATAAGTAATCTTTCCGAGCGCTGTCGTCGTCACTACATGGAATTTGACTATGCCTACGATACCATGCCGAAAATTTGGTGGTGCCTTGGATACCATTGGAAAAATTGTCTCATGTTGGGCGCATTATAACCTAAACGTTGCGGAACGTGGAAGGCAATTTTTTACGCTGTAGAATTTGGAGAATTTTAGTAACAACTTCACCCTACATTTAGTTTTACAATTGTCACTACCCCAACAAAAAAATAAAATACAAACATATTCAGCCAGCAGGAATCCAATAATCATCTGGCAAAGTTGTCGTATGCTCTACAGAACTATAGAGCACTTAAGAACTATATTTGATCAAATAGCTAGCAAGCTGAGTCACTGCTATGGTTTCTTAATTCGCTGACACTATTGCCACACTACACGAGTCAGCAGCCCGTGGTTGGGAACCAGAATAAGCGGATTTTGGCCGACATGAGGTGGTTACTCTTGAATCAGCCGAGGCATTTTTCCAAATTCACAGAAGCCAACTGTTTATGCGCTCCTGGAATAATTCGCGCTTTTGCAAAATAAGTTGTGAAAGCCACATATGAAATGTAGGCTACATAACTACTGACAATAATGCGCATTTCGAAACGCTTTTGCATTTGTCTCAAACGTGATTTTTTTGTTCAGCTATAAGTTATTGATACCGAAACGTTGAAGTTATGGTATTAAATTTTTTACATTTACTACCCGATATAAAAAGTTGCATCCCACAGTTTTATAATTGTTTTCGGGTTATGACCACTTAACTTTTCATTTTACAATAACTACGGAATTCTATAACATAAAAAGTGATACATATCCGATTTATGATAGCTGTGCAGCTTCATTTTATAGCACACGGTTTTGTCAAATATTGATTTCAACGGTCAGCTGTCAAAGAGACATTTCCCAGTGGACACATTGTTGAATTTGGCCATATACTATGTGTACGGCCAATGGACAATCAATATATATAAACATGTATATATAAAATAATTGCTACTAAGTCGTAAAATCATGGGTTTTCTCGATTATTCAGTTAAGAATTTGCAGTGGCAAAAAATTTGTCACGGTGTTTCTCGATAATTTCAATACTAAGTAATGATAAAATAGCACGAGAACACTTTGGTGCTTTCAAATCAGATCATCAATTTTGCCCAAGCACTATGTAGTATTGATCGCTCATCTGGATCACTGGTGCGTCATTATTTTCCATTGGGCAATCGATGGGTCCGTAAAATTTTGTGGGTGTAGAACCCCATGGGTCACCCTTCGGTGATCTATGTTCATTCCTGGTTACGCCCTAACGGTGCTGAGACCCTAAGCCATATTTAACCCCACCCGGTCAGCGCCCTGCGGATAATTTTGCAAACATTGGTTAAAGTTGGCAAAATAGGGGAAACTTTTTGGAAAAATTGTGGAAAATTGTTTAAAATTTCATTAAACCTTGTGGTAAATTTTAGAAAACACTTGTGAAATTTGGAGAAAAATATTGAAAATTATGAGTGCTAAATATTTCAAAAATCTATACTGTCTGGCATACCCCTTCCCATTGGAGGTCAAGAACTCGCGTTGAGCTAGACATTTTAATTCGTGGAAAATGGATTGTTTTTTTACAAACACTTTTACATTAGAATCTTATAAATATTTTTTCAAATTTTGTCCCGTTAGCAAAATTTAGTCTTTTTGAACAAAAATTTACCTTGTTCCAATACTTTTTCTGGTTCCAAGTCAAATCGACGATAAAATTGCTCCATTGCCCAATGACGAGAATAGTTAAGTGTTGACGGTTTGTACTGATCTCCGTCAAAGCATGGAAGACTACTCCAAGCGTTACCTGTAACAGACTTATAACTAGTAACTCTCAAAGCGAGGGGAAACGGCTTATTTGTTGCTACTCTGCGCTTATTGACCATTTTTTCGTTCCAATTTCAGGTCCTTAAGTCCTTTTATAATCTCACTATAGCTATTATATAACAGCAATATATACTTCAATGACATCGCTGCAGCCATTGTAGTCATATAACAAAACCGAAGAACTCTTGATTTCTTCTTTCAGTGACCAAAAAGACGAAAAATTTTGAAATTTATAAATAAAAAACTTTAAGATAAATTGTAATTTGAAGAGTTATTTTTATGTAGTAAGGCCCTAAGACTTGCCTTACTTTACTTGATGCATACCACGCAAAACAATTGCTTTTATCGTATTTAGCTACCGCGAAAACATAAAGACACGTTCGATCGACCTAGATACGTCTATACTGGAAAAGTGACGAAATTTGACAACTTTTGGTGCCAAAATTTACCAAATATTGCTCCTGCACTGCCACGCCGGGTTAATACGTAACGCAGACAATATGGTGTGAACATAATGAAACCAACTTGTTTAACGAAATAAATAATCCTATACTATATTTCACCCCCCGAAAAGCAAAAAAACTTGCTTCGTAAAAATGTTAAAATTTTCACTTGTTGGGGGTATTTTTTAAACTTTGGCTCATAGCTCGAAAACTGCAGCTCTAACAAAAATTATATGAGGAAACTTGTAGCTCTTGATGGTTTCACTGTGAAGCCTCTATCACGGGCTTTCACGAAAAATCGATGGCCTGATTTCAAAAATGTGACCCTTGACCACTTTGGGGCCCATTTTGACACAGAAGAAGTGGTAGGCGGGTCTAGCGTCTAATTAAAAGGCATATATATATTGAATTTGTGATCAATTAAAAATTGTGAAGATCCATCCATCCGGTGATGAGTTATGATCTCCCCAGACAGACAAAAAGAAATTTGAAGATTTCTGCCGCTAACAAAAATATATGCGGAAACTCCTTTCGATTCGTTTCAGTGATGCAGAAGCCAGATTGTTTGGTTTGGAACGATGTGTGTTGTATTCTGGCGTAATGGTTTTGAAATTACTATGATGTTTCTCCTTGTGCAAACCAAATGTTTTAGTGTTGCGCTTTGTTTGTCGCTGTATATAAGCAGGAACACCCAACTGTGTACGTTAATCAGTATTAAGGTTACTGAATGATCATGCTTGTTTTCAGACAGTATATGCGCCTAATCGTAATACTGCTGTGTTGTATGAAAATTGTTATATTTTCAAGTGTGTAAAGGGCATTTGGGCATTTACGATTACTTATAGAAGTGCATTCTGACATAAGCGCGAATACTTGTAGCATTGCATTTTAATACTAGCATATTGCTCGTGGTGTGATTCCAGGCAGTAGTTGCTCGAGAGTAGGGACTGTAAAAAATAATTGGCAGATCAAATAGTTGTTGACCAATCAATTCATTTTAATAGCGACAGTCACCAATCAATTATTACAATTAATTGCAATTATTTACACTTGTATGTATCTTTATGTAGAACGTCATAAAACGAACATAAAAATCAACTAATAAGAGTACAACAATGGTGTTTTTACGCAATGCTGGTCGATCTTACTTACAGGTAATAATGAAACAAAAGTCGACATATGCAATATAGACTATAATATTGGCGGTTTGATGCAAAATTCAAACATCGATCAGAACATGCTGTTGCTTTGACCCATATCTACTTCTCAGCATTCAGTTTTTCGTCGAACCACACAGTCGAATTAATTGGGATCCATCCCGTCAAGTAAATAACTGAGAAATCAGGGCCATTCAATTAATTGGGTAAAGGGTAAATATAAGTTTTCATCAATTTTTACACCCACTATTCGAGAGCCCACCTCCACCCAGCTTTGCATATGAGAATGGTAACAGCATTGTCTATTGTATGTATAAAATATATGTAATAAATTTATATCATAGGTGTAGAAGGCCTATCGGCTTTGGGGTGGGGGGGGGTTAAATTTCCTGAAATTTTTAGAAATTCAAAATTTTCGCCCCAATGTCAGCTAATTTGCGATAAATTTTCCGTAATTTCACCAATTTTTGACCAGTGACTTCAGTTTTGCCACTTTGCACCATATTTGTGCCAATTTTCGCTAAATTTTTCGCGCGCCTTGGGGGTGTGTTCTGGCTTGGAGAGTGTTGGTTCCGACCGTTAAGGGCGAGGGTAGACCCCTACCCCCTATATGTATTTTAACCTCTGAAACTGTATAGGTTGGCTTGATATTATAATCCGCCCTAAAGTGTTATAAATGTCCTTAGCCTAAATGGCTCTCAATTCACACACGAGCTATGTTTTATAATAATCTCACTTTGTGTCGTTATTCGCAGCTTTTAACAGATACCGGCAGCTGTTAGTTAAATAGTTATAATAGCCGTATTTTATATCTCGAGTCAAATGATTTAAAAAATATATGATAGTATTTACGTTTTATGTATGGAAACGATTATTTTTTTAATTTTGCTTTTGAAAGACTTATAATGTAGAGAAAGTCCTAAATTTCGCAAACTGTAAAACGTATATAGTGTATACAAATGGTATACAGAATTTCTGGCCAATGACAAAACGTACAACGCTCACATTATCGACAATGCATAATCCTTAATAACCTTGGATAGGTTCGTCCTGCCCATCGCGTTATATTGCTCTGATATTAGGCAAACACTGTATAGTTATCATATAGTAGATCAATAATTTAGTTATCTTCATCTATATCTATATGTTTACATTGTTCGAAAAGAAATAGCTGGGTTTAGCTTTATAAAACAGGACATCGAAATACATTATTATTAGACAGTATGTATGAACGATTGTTGTGCACTGGTTGATTGAAGTAATTATTGATTTGGTTAGCCGATAAAAGCGATGTTCGTATAACCCCTATTGCAGCAGCGCATTTTATAGACAAACAAACGAACGTACATTGGTGCATCTCTTGCAGCTTCGATTGTTGAGCCGATGTATAAATGTAGTACCCATTGAGCGCTGTGTCGACACTTTCGTACGTATTTGAAATTAGTGAGAACGTTACTATTCCCCAGCCGATGCCTTGAAATATCGGAGATCTACCAAATAAGCTGACGGGCCCTTTCATGAAGTGGCCGAGGCTGATCTAAATTACTCAATTAGAAGTAAACATTTTTTCATTCTAAAACGTGTAACTGCATTCTTGGTGAAAAATAGTTGACGCTCGACTTTTAGAAAACACTGCTCATTGTGATCTGGTCACTCAAATTTTATATTAGCGCAGCCCATAGATGTTTGTACGCAATACATTACTTTGCATTTTAATTGTCGTTCCACTGTTGACTTGGTCATCAGCGGCACTGTTGCTGTGTTGTGTGTGGCGATGAAACTATATTAGGTTTCAGAACGATAAATTACAGCAACATGACAAACTACAAGTAAAATCGCAAAGATGTAGCTTAAGAATAATAAAATTTATGTATCGATTTCCGTGATCATAACTAATTCGGGTTTGCGGCGGAATAACCAGTAGCTTATCTCATAACCAATGTGTTGAATATGTAATTTAAAGATACGTACACAGCTACATTAAGTAGAAACTTACAGAATGACCCGCATATCAGTATTGTTCCATAAATAGTTGAGGATATAGCTCCCTTGTATTTATAGATTAACCTCGTGCAGCTACACATAGCATGAATCGCTCCACAAAACGAGGCCAAAATGGCCGGGAAGAGTGAAATCCGTTTCGCAGCTGATTAAAGGGCACAGATAGAGATTTTAAATTTTAACCAGTGAGAATTCTTCGCTACGCTCGCTTCACTCACTACACTCAGAATTCAACTATGGTAAATTCGAAATGTTTCAAGTTGCTATAGCGAATTAGTAATTCATGAAGGTATGATGATAAATTATTATTTGACTTTCCAATGCCTTCCGTTTACTGCTGGCTGTGTTTAGGCATCGCTCACTTTTTCAAGAAATACATATCCTTTGACTTAATATTATAAACAATGTTACTTAACCTACCGATAACAGTTTTTTCAATTATATCTAGACCATAGGTATGCAAGGTCCGTCGGCTATAGCTATAGGAAAATTTTTGGAAACTCAATTCTCACCAATTTTGATGAAATTTTTCACAATTTTCTCAGTATTCGCCTGTATTTGTTAAAATTTGTGCCAATGATTCCAAATTTCGTAAAATATGTATCGCGGCTTGGGCGTGGGAAGGGAAGGTGGTTGTAGTGCTTCGTGGAGGGTGTAGACCATATTCGATACTGTATGGAAGATTCGATTATATATGCTGGTAGGGGGAGAAGAGGAATTATCCGCCTGATATCGCCTAATCCCCCTCCCGCTTCTGGGGGTGCCGAACCTATAGACGGCGCCGAAAGCCCCACACCTCCGCTGACAGGACTGATTTCTGCTGGGATTTTGGGCCTTATGCATGTTCGGCGAGGATGAAAGCTTCTTACGATTTTTATTCTTAGCATTAGTTGGACCATAATAGTGATGGTTTTACTGGGTGCCCGCGTCCTGGAAAATCCTGGAATTTAGAAAAAAGTCCTGAAAATCTTGGGATTCGCAAATGCTGTTGTGGAAACATGCGAAATCCTGGAAAATTTAATAAAAAATCCTGGAAAATTTAATAAAAAATCCTGGAAATTCTTCAAAATCATGTAATTTTGTCTCGCAAATTTCGGACAAATTCTGCAACGATCGCCTACTTGAATGCAAACTGGAGTTCTTTAAATCGGTGGCTGAGCTTCTTGACCATTTCTAGGCCAGTTTCAGACGGCAAAGCCGATGTTTCCATTTCTGTACACCTTCTTCGGTGATATGCTACTCGGTCTTCTTACTCGATTTGTTAAAAAATCTGTCTTGGATGTGGCAACGACAACTACTGCTCGCATGGCGATTGATCTTAAGGATGATGATAATCTCCGGGTGAAGGTCAAAGTTGGATTTGGCGCTCAGAGGGCGCTAGAGGCTACAAGCATCACTGCCAGAGACAAACTTCAATTTTGTTCAGGAGCCAAGAAGTTTTACGTAACGATTGCGTTGAAAATTTCTAAGAAGAGCCCTCTCAAGTATAAAATGACCCGTTCTGCAAGTTGTTTCTCGCCGTACATGTTGAATAATACACCACAAATTGCATCATCATCGATGTTTTGGTTCAATAGCTAGTTGTTCAAAATCGGGTGCTCCCATCGAAGGCCGACAAGGCTAAGCTGCAGTTCCGCTTGTTCCAAATAAATAGTACAGCTAGGGCCGCTATAACAGGTTATAAAGTTGATATGGCTCTGGATACTTTCTTCTACATTCTTTTCAGACAAACGGACGGGTTTGACGAACTGTGGGATGTAGTTAAACTGGTACTGATCCTTTCCTACGGAAATGCGTCAGCACAGCGGATTTTCAGTCAACGGGGACATTTTGCTTGAAAATCTAAACCAAGACTCGTTGGTGGCCCAACATGTTGTCTATGAGGTGGTGCTGGAAGCTGGCGGCCCAACGGCTGTTCATTTCACTCCGAAGCTGCTGAAGATTGTTAAGGGTGCGCAAGCCCAGTACCGGGCCGCCCTGGATTATCGCAAAAAGGCAGACGCAGTGGCTGGTGACCAAGAACGAAAAAGGAAAAAATCCTCACAGACATTGAAGAGCTAAAATCTAAGCGCTGCGCCGCTATGTCCTAGGCAAGTGACATTTCCAATCCATTAGCGGATTTGCAGAAACAATTGTGATTAGTGAGTTAAGAAAATATAATTTTGTTGAATTTTTCATTCATAAATGGGCATATTAACTCCGGTATCTAATTTGCTCTCGGGTTCGCAAGCAAAAAATTCAGTCGATTAATATTTACGGGGAAAACCGCTTGCGGACGAAGAAATATATCCTGGAAAATTAGCACAAAAATCCTTGAAAATCCTGGAAATTTTTGCCTGCAACCCCCCGGGCACCCTGGTTTTGTTGATTGAAAAGGACCCATTTGAATCGGCCAAGTAAAGAGGTTCTATATCAAGATTTTAATCCAGAAATGAAGTATATTAGACCGTCTTCAGAAACTTTACGAATGAAAAAGTAAAAGCATGTTTGCTTTCGTGGTATCATGGAATTGGGCTAAATAGCACCTTAGCAAACAGTCGCACATATAGTCGAATCATCTAAGTTGCGTGAAGTACGAAATTCCTCATGGATAAACTTACTGATCCCGTATACAGTTGCATTCGTAGCAACACCTTTCATATTTGGGTTATAATGCTAAGTGCACAAGGTAAGGAACATCGGTGCTCGTGGAAAGGGCGAACTTTTTAAAACACGGGCGCTTTGAGCTCATAACAAGTATTTTGGATTAACTAGTAGTAAATATAGTGTCAAAACTACACTGAGTAGCCCACACAAGCACCTGCAGCTTTGTCACGGGGGGACGACCTCTTAACAATCTGCGCAGACCCCTAAATGTGTCTGTCGAACCATGTATTTTATCTCCCCCAAATTTTTAATCCAGTCATTTTGCTGGCATTTATTTTTGAATTCACAAGTTTTTGTAATACGATGTAGCTATATATGTCGCTTTGCAACTCGTGGGTCTCCATTATGCTGCTATATATGAATTCCGCCGTGTTTAATGCAGTATTACCTATATATAATATGTAATGTTTGTGTAATATATAATGCAATTGGATCACGTGGAATATTTTTGCGTGTTAAATATCTCCATAAACGGACCCGCCGACCCCCGAGAAACCCCTAAAATTTTAGATCCAACGAAATCCCATACACCCCGTTGGAAGGGGATGCTTATGACGCCATGAAAATATATGTGGCATTTTTTTCAGTAAGCAAACTTAAAACGTTTACATTAGCGTGGCAGATATAATAGCAAATGTGCCATCTTTTTAAATGCATATGCATCAAGAAAATATGGCGACATAACGGAAAATGGTTTTATAAGCATCCCAATTAGGTATATACTACTTGAATATTTGTATTTTTAACAAACATGAGCTTTTTATTTGTTTTCATAGCAGCGATATGAACAAAATTATTTGTATGTTAAAAAGCTCGTTCTACGTAGAAAATAGCTAGGTACCAATAATGACTAAATAGTTAAGTTTTTAATATTTTTCCTCATTTTTAGGAACTTAAATGTTCAGTTGGAACGCAATAGAGGTCCGCTGTGTCTATTTCTGGAAACTATACCAAATATACTATTAGTGTAGAAATTTAGCCCAATTTCAGTACTATTTTGCTCCCAAAACCTCATTAATTCTTATGTTTCACAAAGTACTATATATTCATGGGTTGGATGTGGAAGCTAATTTTATTGAATTTTTGAAAATGTCAATCAATGTAGCTCTAGTAGGCAAAACGAATTTAGACGTCTCTAAAAAAATAAGGACAAATTAAAACCCTGATCAGAAACACCAATTTAAATCACTTTTCGTGCTTACTCTTGCTAGCACATATTGCGATGAAATTTTGTTTCACAATAGCTTGTTATTCATGATTCCGTGGACATGTTCCATGATGTAATTGTTTTTGTTACAATGGAATTTCTTACTTCAATACACAAAACAGGAAATGCATATGCGAGCAGAACAATTGCGAATATCGATAGCGTAGCACCGCCACCACCCTCAAGCAAATGGGGAAATGAATCGATAAGTTTCGGATTTATGATTGCTGCAAGTGCTGTAAGTGTAAACAGCGGTCGTAGCGGCCATCGTTCAACGAATATTGACGATCCCATTGTAGAGAAAATATAAATTTTAAGGTTAAAAATACAATTTAAATTACAATACGATTGATATTATTGTAGAATAGATATATTAGGTGAATTCACGCTTGATTAAAATCTCAGTGATTACTCGCCTATATCTGGTGCATCATCGAAATCATTGCAATTCCCACCACCGTGCGCTATTACTCCGGTAACAATTTGACCGCGATACATTTATTTACTTAATGTTTGTTAAATATATATATTATATTAAGCCTAAATATATAGGTAATCAGGTTATTTGTACCATATAGCTGTGCAGAATGAATTGATTCCGCTTATAACCGACTGACATAATTGGATATGTGGTTGAACCTAAACTGTTAAGCTGTAACAAATAGCGGCATGAGACGGGGCGACCCTGTTGTGCAATTTTGATTTTTTGCAACCAATCGCGTTGCTATTATACAACACAGTCACACAGATATAGCGCACGTAAACATTATGACAAGGTGGTTCAATGGGTGGATACAAGTGGTTACCCACATAATGACACCGCTCTCTTTGGTTCCAGTTATGGCAACGGTGATTGGGTTACATACAATGGTTCGAAACGTCGGAGGTAATAGAACATCTGACACGCAGCAGACTTTTACCACCAAATTAACTACTGCGCTAAGGTTCTTACACTTTTTCTCGCTTATTGGGCACATAATATTACGTTCTTTCAATTATATTGTACACTCAGTTCACATGTAAAAGTTATGAAATTGTACGTTAGGAGGTTATATCTGGTAGTAGTCGACTGTGTTTGGATTTTGATCTTAACGGCAATAACTGTCGTACAACTACTACGTATTATTTTTGTAGTGTTTAGGTCCGACATTCCATTGTATTTTTAATTATTACGTATCATTTGGCCCCTGTGGTGAACTAGACACAATTCTGCGCACAGGCACTTTATGTCGTAATGTAACCTTGACCCGCGTAACGTTAAATCGTTAGGAAAAGGGTAGTCTTAACGCGGGGTATTTGGATGTGGAACAGCGCAGAAAACTACGTTGGGCTCATTGGCACGTCGTACGTTTTCTACGCTTTGTTTACAAACAAGAATTTATCCAAACTAATAGATCGTTAACTTTAAAAGTGAAGTTGAATGATAAAAATGTCACAGAAATTTTGTGGTTGCTCCATAGAACCCGCATGTTTGAAAATTTGTGGGCTTTGCTAAATTCGGCGCGCTCAGTAAACTTAAGGGTACTGTCTGTTATACACAGCAATTTACCAATAATTTGAAAATTTGTGGGTGCTTATGAATTGCACGAACGTAGTAATTATCCACGGGCGATGAAGGCAAATTTTTCACGCCGTTTGCTTGAGCATCACCTTCAGCTTAAAGTTCAAGTTTAATAATATCAGACTAAAAGGTTAGTTCGAAGAAAGCCAGGAGACACCGCTTCGGGATTAGTATTTTTCCGCAATAATATTTGCGACGCTTTGCATTGCATGGTTTAGCCAAAAACGTTCTGGCAGAACGGCGAGTGTGTGTATGTCTTGTGAGTGACAGTAGCAAAGCAAACACGGATCCGGTTATGTATTATATAAACAAAATTGACGGTTAATTGAACAACAACAACAAATATACAATATGGATGAAACTTCAATTGTGTTTACACTTTTTCAACTGTCCGCACCTTACCGCGTCTTCGCGCACGCTACCTTTGTTCAATCAATCACTCAATTTTCCGTTAAATATGCACCCGTGTTAAAAAACTAGCTTTATCTCGGTCGGATGTAAGTAAAACAGCTATTATACCTGCCCGAGAAATCGAATCCTTTTTGTTCTTTATTATCAAAACGGAGATATATTAGTGGCTTGAAAATCTATAGATGCGGCTGTGTTAGCTCTGTTAATGTAGCATTGTGCTGCGCGGAAGGAATATTGATTGATTTAAATATTTGTTCAAAGAAAGTATTCACTTTTAAAATAGATTATAAATGCCAGAGATGGATGGAACCCGATTATGTCGGACGAGATTTGCGACCGGGTCATTTTGTGTGACCAGGGGATATAAAAATTGTAAGATTATCAGTCAGTTATTTGTTGATCAGTCAATTTAAATTGCGACAGGTACACTAATTGCAGTTATCTACACCCTGTGTGCATCCCCGTGTTTGGACAACAATCCATATTATTTCCAGATAATAATAAAGCGTATATAAACCTTAGCTTCGCTGCACAAAAGTGTGGTTTGAAGTATTTCTAGCTACTTCACTTTTTTATTGACATGATGTTTTATATCACGTTAAATAGACAACAGAAATATCATAAGACTAGATGGGTTTACGAGGTTACATTCGCATGTAAAAGCCTAGCTGTTGGTGGGGAGGAAGGGGACACAGGGCTTGGTCGGTGAAAAATGGCCATAGTTCTAAATATGCTGCGGCACCGTTTATGTTATAATAGAGCATAATAATATGACGTATATACGCTTATTTTTCTTATACACATGTAATTGCTTATGTACATGCGTGTACAACACTTTTGTATATTCATAACACATCATATATATGTATATATACGGAATACCACGCGGCATACAAAAATACATTCTTTGGTAATTATTGAAAAGCCCAAGCATCGATAAAAACTTGCCGTAGTTTTGCACAATGTTTATTTCTCTGCACTTAGAATGGCAATTAATTGGAATGTAAATTCATCCAGTTTATTAAATAATTGAGTAATCAGGACCAGTGAGTTAATTATTGGGCTAATAGTGTTGGGTTGCATTATCAGGTATGTCAATGCCGTCCAGCCTGGAAACAATTTTTACAGCGCTGGGCAGCAGTATTTGTTATTTTTCGCATTTATTTCATATGTAAGTACTTCCAAACCGCCAGCAATTCGCAAATGACAACTAAACATCATCAAAGGCAAATCCAAGCCCGTCCACTTACATGTAACTTGGACATCTAATCTGCATGTCTGGGTAAACCTATCTAAATTTTAGCCTGCCCAACTAGGGTTTTGCCGAACTAATATTCAACGGTTGGCCAAGAAAGTTTCTATTACGGATCCGCGGAATTATTGTACGTCTAGTGCTTTTTTCATGGCCGGGCGAGAAAATGGTGGCCCGGTTCCATCTCTGATGGCTTAGTCTATTAATGCGGCTCCGCAATGTAACCGAAAATGATAGTGTAAAATAACATTGCAAAGAGATTGGATCAATAATTTTTCAGTATGAAAGTATAGATATATATGTATCGCATGAACAGCTTGTATTTCTTGTATTTCAGCGTAGCGTAGGTATGGCTTAATACATGTGCGCGTGTCTCACGTTGGTTTCAAAGCCTTTTGATTGATGGTGCATTGTCAGGGTTTTCAGTCCAGTTATATTGGACTTAAGTCTTTCCATAAAACCTGTTGTGCCAGTTATTGCTAGCGTTTTAGAAAAAAAACTATGTCATTGGGTTTCAATAAATAACTAGATAAGTGGTTTAATATTTCATCAATTTATGCTTGCTAGCTAGCTACAGCTAAGGCTCAAAAATGAGGCCCTAGTAAACACATAATCGGCCGTAAAATTATTATTAAATCAACAACATTTTGGAATGCGACTTAGATAGCTGGCTGCAGGCGTGCTGTAACCATTGTTGTTGTAACTTGACACTGAAAGGGTTTGTGAAAAAAAACGTGACGCTGTTTTTAGTTTTGTTTTTCAGCGAGCAAAACATTAAGTTAATTGTATTATTGTAGACACATTTATAAAATGAGTTGTATAACCGTGGAGAACAGAACTGAAGCCTCAAAAGGTATAAAAACCTGAGAATGCTCGTGCCTTCACCACGATTGCTTTTGCATGGTTGATATTTGAAAACAGTTATATCTATTAATCCATCGAGAACGCTTCGATATTTAATATACCAACATGCGAAATAATTATCAATTTTCCGCATCTTATTGTGTATATATATCTATACCTGAAAATGGTCTTTGTCATAATTTGTGGATGATGTATAATGTGTGTCCAATTTTTGGTATATGCATTGCGATGTTACCAAGTAGCATGTAGAACTCAACCATTATTATAATCACTAAATCTCTAACCGTGATGTTATATTATTAAATCAGCTTTGCTTGTTCGGAGTGAAATGAAACGCCTTTTCTAATCAGCCTATGATAGCCACCTGCTGGGTTATTCTAATCAGCGGTTGTCACTTTTTCATGCATAAAATTAAATTCGTTGATACTGCTCAGCTGTATTTTACATGCATACAACAAGGCCTTACTCGGGAACTTAGTGAAACTACGTAGAACCATCATTGTAAAATTTCGCGAACATGTTCAAAACTATCCATGGTCGTGGGTTCGAATCTCACCTCTGTCGATATAGTCAGAAAACTCATCTAAAAATCTATAGATTTATTATAGTAACGCCAACGCATTATAAGATCGTTCTGCTTATTTAGATCTTATTATGTTCACTTCGTAATTCTGCACTGATGGCGAAATAAAATCTGTGCTTTGCACCATGGGCACAAGCGTGAAAAAATCTGGGTGCAGGAAGCGGTACAGACCGCGAACTTCGAATCGTTATGTGGGTACGTGTATGCAGGTAAACAGAAGCCCTTTGAACATTGCAAATCCAAGGAAAACAACTATAAGCATATCCATTCTATTAGTCTATTTCAAGCACGATTTCGTCTGTCAACAGAACATAACTTTTTGCAAATCAAATAAATTAATATACCTATATTAAACAATTTAAATATCTCCTATATAATTGATTAGATATTTTTAGAAAATGAATAAAACAATACTACACTGCGTGCTGTCTGTTTCGCCTGATTTTGCAGTGGAAAACTGGAACTTGAGCGCACATACGTTGTGTATATTTGTATGATTAAATTAATAATCCAGGAAACATTTAACATTTCGTTTATAATAAATCATCGTAGTGTACTATAATTGTTACCAAACGAACACAAATTAAATTAAACAGCGCATAGCGAAGCGCGGGACCGGGTCGCTGAGTCTTTTGCAACTGGAGAACACACACGTGAAACTTTGTAGAACCACTGGTTGTGCTCACAGCTGATTTGACGACACAACATGACACTTAACAGCAAATCGGAAAAATAGTCAGCTAGTATAAAAACACTCGAACATTCTAATGTGACGATTTCACATGTACTTAAGACTGAATAATAGGGGTTAAGCCTAAAGAGGTATAAATTTTTCACTACATTCCTGATATCCTCCACTATTATTTTAGCTTCGAAATTGCGTATGTAAATATAGCCTTTCCGTTTCGTTAGAATGTAATACTGAAAATAGTACAAACGTGGAAATTTAAATCTTAGAGAAACCAAAAGTAAAGCATCCTTGAAATATCTTTGTCTCTTTCATGACACTATTATGTTTATTTCAAGAATAATATAAAGACCCACTACCCCGCATAGCAATGTGAACTTGCTTAGGCTTACAGGAACAAAAATTTATCCTATCACCGCTGGAGAGAAACTTGACGTGCTCAAATTTCACTGCCTACAGTTTCGAACTGGTTGTTTGCGGTCTGGCCAGATCCTCACCCTTATCAAAAATACTAGTAGAAGCATTACGAAGGGCAGCTCAACACAAGATGTGTGATCTAAAGCCTGCAACTGATTTCATATAGATAGTGCATCTCCGCAGGGAAATGGCTTTTGTGTTGATTCCTGTCCTTGGGGATTTTGTTCATACATTTGTGTCACTGTAGTATAATTAAATTGGTTCCTAGAATTTTACACTTAGTTCATGATAATTCTTTGAATTTGGGCGTGTCCGTGTCGTCTAGGCGTACAGTAAGAGTAAAGTATGCACCAATGTTACGCAGATGCGGATATGTTCATTTAGCATTCATTTGTGTTTAAGCTCAAAGGCTGAAAGAGTAGATTAACTTGAAATTTTGATGTTTAGAGGTGCGGCGAACAGGCGGATTTAGATGGGGGACTGTGGCAACCTAAAATTTCGGACCAGTTTCCCACATCTCTACAATTAGGATTGACTAAATTTTGCCGACGCCATAGTTATGGTACTAGCGACAGCATCATGTCTAGAAGATATTCAGGGGTCAAATCTCATCAGTGCAGACTCCTGTGAGCCAAAATCTTTTGATTGGTTGGGTAATATTGTTTTGCTCTCGTGCTACATTTCTACAAATCTGTGTGTGGCGTGGCGGCTCTAAAGAATTCAGAACTCTAAACTCCGAACGAAAGTAATCCTCTGGTACGTACATTGGAAGAATTTTTCTGATCTGCTCCACCAACCATTGTTTGGTGCAAAAGCCACAAAGAAAAACATTCAATTACCTATAATTAAGTATATATACGTACTTTGCTAGACATAGTTGCATGTAAATTTTAACACAACATTTCTTCTCTGTTTTAAGAAAGTTTCTTCATCAAGAAAAACGTAACTTATATATGTTTGATTACATTCTTATGGTTGCACGTATTGTTGTTCTAGTTACAGCGTATAAAATATAATTTATACTTTTCACAAATATTTGCGTATATACTCATATCTATTTTCTGTTTAGGTCTATAATATTTGTGGAAGTTTGGCATTTTCCACTTTTTCAATTATTTCAGTGTAAACTTTTATTGTTGTGGGTCAGTTAAATGATTCTCCGATATAGTGGATATGTGGTTAGTATCGGCAGTGATATGTATACATGTGTAAGTTGCAGTTTGATAAAAGAAGAACATGTTTCGTTTCTTTTCTTTTAGCTCCCGTCAGGCCGAGATAGGTCAATTTTGAAGATTCGGCGATAATTTTGGTAGCATTCGGCTCAGCTACACGAGCTCGTTCAGTTCAAGGGTTAAGGAGTTGTTGCCATTTATGTAAAGCCGAAGGCTAAGCCAAAGTCCATGAACTGATTGTGAAAATTTTACTGCCATTCGACTGGGGTCGTCACTGTGGTTCACATGTTAAACAAAATTATACATTTATCGACAAAAAATTATTTTCGAAAAATTCGGGTACCAAGGGGGGAATTGGGAATCGAAAAAATATGAAAGTGGACGGAATGGGTATTTTGGGTATTTTATGAACCAGCTCGTCTATCAACATCGAATGGTATCAAAGTTATTGCTTGAAAATTAGTCAATTTCGACCTGGGTTGAAGCTACGAGAAAAGACCCCGGCTTTGTCTAAGCGTTACTGCATGCATAAATAACAAACCGGTGTCGCTTCGGTACTAAGATTTAGGTATAGTGCTTAATTGACAATAATATTAACTTAAGTGTGGTGTGAGTCCAATTGGGCACCATTGAATAATGTCAATCAGTTATGTAGCAATATTAAGGATTGTCTGCTCTCTGGACTTCAGATTGGAATGATACATTCAGATGCAGGTATAGCAGATTGACAAATTTAGGTCTAATAGCGGATCAATTTTGAGGTACTGATCAAGCAACTAATATATTCAATGTTGCTCGGCTCTGAAATAAAAGTCAGGGTGCCTTGAAAAAAGCAACGTGACTCTATCTTACACCTAAAAGGAATATTTTATATTCATAAAAAGTGCGCTGTAGAACACTCGACCATGCAAGAATATATCGTTTTAGAAATTACTTTATATTAAAAGTATATCATGTAGCTATCGTATCATTTATATGTTTTATATTGTCATAATGTATAATATATTTTATATGTATAATTTTGTTACATTTAATCAGGGAATAAATGGAACCGTCCATTTAAACCTGATCCGGAACCGGAACCTGGTCTTCGAAACTTATAACATATATATGAAAAAAAATAAAGTACTGTGGATTTAAAATGTATTAAAGATAACTTTTACATCAAACTTAATGTATTACGATGCCATTATTGCCTTTCTGAAACTTTAAAAAGACTGAGGAAACTAATAAATAATATATATTTATCGATCAATATGTCGGGTTTTGGACACCCAGAGCAAAAATGCCTTCCATTATACAATTTGCGTATACTGCGTCAAACTGAATGTGCCTAAAACGCACGGAGCGTAGAATAAACACTTTCGCAATGTCTCCAGTCGCCTCACTTTGCTACACATACGTTTGTTACATGTTTTTCTGTAGGAAACTTGAAATTATTGAATTATATAGTTCTAAGAGAAAATAATAGATAGAAGGTAATTTTCTGATCAATGGTCAGAGACACTGTTTAGGCTAGCGTTAGACAAACAGTGCCCGTCAGTTAGATCAGAATGATGATAACTTTCTAATCAGAATGCTATAAATGAGACACACTGTGATGCTGCTCGCACAGTTTCAATAATTACAGTTCATTGCCAAGAAAGCAGTTTCTGGCTGCATTGCAGATAACGTTACTTTACTTCAATGTTGACTGATTTACATAGATTACAAGCGCAGTGGCTGGTGCTTGACGCGATTTATGTTAGCCAAGCTTATGCTAAGTACTTCTACGTAATCTATACTCTGTTGCCGAGTTTGACCGGTTTATTTCGAACATACCCCGCAGACTTCTGGATGTGCAAGATAGCTTCTACAAGCATCGACCTAGCTTTGTTTTGTTAACTAACGCATGCATTTTAAGATGACAAATTCCTACTGCAATTATGCGCCCTACTTACGTTTCCCACGACAAATTGCTGAGTTAATCTTTTCTTTTGCTTGGTTGTTTTGGAACTTGATCATTGTATTCATATATTACATACATTTAGACCACAGATGAAACAAAAATGTGGAAAATTTCAAACAAAAATTTTAAACCGGAATTCCGGTATGGTTTTTGCCCTTTGTCGGAACCACAACCGGAACACGGTTTTTGCCAGAACCGGAATTCCGGTTACTGCCTGCACTTAACGTATTTACATGATTAGACAATTTACGGCAATATTCAATACTGGTCGGCAATCTGCATTAAAATGTTCATCCAGGGTAATAACCCGCGCTGGTCGAACCTCTCTCGTCACATGAATTCATCACAGAGGAGAGGACCATATTGTGGATACGAGCGTATCTAGTGCAGCTTTTCAGTCTACTCCAGCACCCCTCAACAGCGTTAGTACAGGCCCCAGTCACCGGATCAACAAACTGACAAGGATGGTTTACTGTTTGATGAATATAAGGCGGTTGAACCATAGGCAAGTTGTCGAGGCCGTTATGTCCCGCCATTGGTCGGTCCATATTATACTACCGGGCCGAACAAACTTGTTGTGGTAAATGTTGCTAATCCAGTTCAGTTACCAGCTGATGCTGATTGGCACAGGATTGCCAGACGATGCGGTAAATTTTCAAGACTCATCTAAAACAAAACTCAAGCCAACAGAGGCCCTTTGCTAGGATTGACCGCTCCGGAATTGTGTTTACAAATATAGATCGGAACACACACGCGTTGGAACCACGCTGTCGACAAGGTATTTGTCGCCGAAGATGAGAAGCAGTCCAGACTCATAAACCTTGTTCCTTTTCGCTGTGCCGCGTTTAGGGATGACTACATATCTGTCACTCCTGCTTTGAAGTTTATACTTATAAGCTATTTCACTGCCCGCAATGTCGCAGTTAATATTCCTGACAGCAGTGCCACATCATTTCAGTGTAATAAGAAAGAATGGTATCCACTAATCCAAAGTAAAAAGTTTCTCTTTCAACCTTTTGTGGTTTGGCTGTGTTAGTTTGACTAAGCGCTCATTAATGTACCGTAATTGCTGCGTTGCGCACTCGTTGAAATATTAGTAGAGTTAACCGAGAAAGCTATGCCATTATCGAAAATTAAGACCACGATGTCCTGGAAACATTTGCATTGGATCTATTTCGCCGAAGTAGCAGTGTATGCTGCATGTGAACTTTAGTTGAAGTCGTTTTCAAGATGTTTTAGTAACCAGATATAAACTTAAATAAGAAATTGTTAAAAACAGAAGAAGTCTGCTACAACATTAAATCTGTTTAGGCTCTGTTCGGACTAACATTAAATCTGTTTAGGAAAGATTATTTAGAAGAAAAGAAGAAAATTTATTCTTTTAAAAATGTTCGGACTCATTTTTGTACCATCCATCGTGGTACAATATGCGTAACATCTCAGGTATAGCTATCATCATTGTACAAATTACTGATGGATCTTTTACAGCGTTGCCCCGGGAACTGCATAGCATATGTCTCTGGTACACCAAAAACAGCTGAGCATTTTCTCTGTAAGCGCAAAAGATACAATAAAATTAGGACAGAAACCCATGGCAAAACTCAGTGATATTGCATATATTAAGAGTCTTTCCGTAAAGAGTATGTACATTCATTAATAGAACAAAAAGGCTAGAGTATCAGATTAAGTTATAAACTCTTATTTAGATCTAATTTATCAGGCCGACGCAATGGATACCTTCTTAAATATTTCCTCCGCATAATTCTTATAGCCTGATTTTTTCTATTTCTATTCTCTATGCCAAGGATCACAGTATTGTGTGTAAAAACGCGACGATGATTTGCGTGATTGTTGTTGTGAGGTCGTTAATTGTATTTTAACTATGTTCGTTGCACAGCTCAATCTACCCAGGGTTTCACGCAGCTGGTCGATCGCTTGAGTCAAGCCGGTAATCGAAGACCGAGGAGGCTAGAAATACGAAACGTTAGTGGAATATTATATATACCATTATGAGACAAGCGAAATAAAATGTTAATGCATCCTTTCCCAGGCCCGGGGTTAGTCTAAGTGAGGTTCCAAACCTTGTCAGTGACACCCCGCACCAAACCGTGTCAGTGAGGTCCCCAAATCGTGTCAGTGAGCTCCCCCCAAACCATGTTATATTTATTCTTATACTAGATTGATAGAATTGCAAAGTCGTACCTTTAACGAGTCAGTCATTGCTTGTGATAATATGAGCTACATCAATGGCCAGTATAATACAAATTTGCTAGCATTGCAGCATTTAAGTGAAGACCCCTCGATTTAGAGCCACCCACATGCATGTGTTCAGGGCCTAGCCGCGACACTGCCTTTACCTCGCAAGTACAAAATTTTCAATGTGATGGCAGAAAAGCAAGGCGATGTACAAAATCAATAGAGCTGTGATACATATGCGTTCCGGACGATTTAGAAATATTTTATTCTTTTTAGCCCCTTCCAGGTCAGTTGGCAATTTCGAAGATGCCATAAATAATTTTGGCACAGTTTATCTCCGGTGATGAACTTGATTTAGATCTCCAAATCTTTATTCCTGAATTGTTCTTAATTTTCGTCATCAACTGGTTATTATCCCTTTTGAACTTCTTGTTCATAACTGTTTAATTGCTTCAAGTTGTGATCGGCGTTTCGATCCACCAGCTCAAACCTCTAACCTAAGCCAAAGGCATATTGTAAGATTTAGCATAATCTTAAATGAATGGTATACTTGCCTACTTAACGGCGCAAGGTGCACTTAACGAGAAGATATAGCAATAAATTAGAAATTTAGTTATACTTCACAGTTTCTGAACCGCTTTGATGAGTAGAGTCGAACGATACCAAAAACAAAATTATAGTTATCCTTTCAGAGTTGACCATTTTCCGCCTGGGAGTAAAAGAGAACATTTCAGTGTCTTTGTTGTTTCAACGCATATTAATTCAGAAAAAATCGCGGTCAAATGAGAATATTGCTTTGAAATACTGGTAATTCATTTACATGCGAAGTGTGATTCTATAATAAAAACAAAAGACTATAATACAAATATTTGTGTGTAAATGTTTCGCGAACCCTATGACCGACACAAAACTTTTCAACCGGAGACTACGCTAAAACGACAGGCGCCTTTGAAACTGCTTAAATGCTATTATGTAAATTACATTTTGCCTTTTGCTATGATAATCTGGTTATGTAAATCTTCTCAATACTGCCGCTGCTGGCCTCAAAATATTTGAGGCAACTATATATACTCTTCTTTTTTCAAAACGTAGTAGTTTGCGCTATGTAGCAAGGCACTACGTTTTCGGCTAACTTTGAACAGTATGAGCAGCAAACACAGATTCGTAACGTAGTCAAATAGTCACAATCGTTTTTGTTGATTTAATAAAATATAACCTAAAACATGGTAAAAACGTCTGGATAGCACTGAAATGTTCAATAATTTTACCAGTTGAGCGTCCAAATGCTCAGTAATTTTACTAGTTGCCTCCGCGGGTATTCGCTCAAATACTCGTTCGCTGTTACTGGGTTGGTGCCCCTCGAGACTGTGCTGAGATAGTTTGTCATGGTCGTGAACACCTCAAGTTGTAAGCCTATATCGGTAGCTTTGGAACTTTATCATTATATATAGAAGAAAGTCATTTAGACAGCGCCCAATAAGCTTATAATCTAGTGATTCCGATGACAGCCGCAACTTGCCCAATAAAGATAGCGAATTACCTAGTTTGTTCCACAGCGGCAACCAATGGGGCCAACTAGTTATTTCGACAACACCACACACTAGTGTTGAGCATGCACAAAAAATGTGTGCTCTACGTGTATCAAGATCTCAAGAGTTGAGCCCATACTCTTAGCGCACTTACAGCTTTGATATGTGAATCACGCAGTTTGTAAATCTGGATATTATATTTCAAGCATGTTTGTCACCACTTTGACAACATTTCGAGCATGGTGGTGCACGACTTTCTACGAAACATTTAGAATAGATATGTACGTATTTTTGTAAGAATACATTGAATGTTAAAAAATATTTTCCAGTTGCTGGTTGGCAATACGACCTCAAATTAAAATTAGTGCATGGCATAGTCATAAACGAAAATTCAGTTTCTATATTAACACCTATTTAAGGGCATACCTATGTCGTTCGTATTTTCTCGTTCTATGATATAGAGAATGGAATAACTCACCGCATGTGCTTTAAATGTGTAATCATATGTATGTATATACATGCTGTTATGCCTGAAGCTAATATCCTTGTAGTGTTCTTGCATCAGACGATATCTACTGTAATTCACGTAGCCGTTGCGATAGTTTCACCTTCGATGGAGTACGACATTGTATGTTGCGCCTTTGCGGTTGGACAAATCTGGAACGTTTGCTGATTATCACTTTAGTTTGGCTTGTGGACTTCAGTGGCAGAATTTGTAAAGCACAACATAATAAACTTAGTATGATGTGCAAGCGAAATTTTTCTTATACGGTTTGCCAAAACGCGAACGCTATGCTGCAGGTTGATGGCTGTGACAAAAAGCAATTAGGCGCGAATATATCTGTATTAAGGTTACACTTAACATTATATTAAAATGTCCCTTTCTTTGATGAACAAGTTATCTTGTACGAAAACTGTTGTTAGCTAAAACTCGTGGTACTTTTTCAGTTCATTTTTCTTCAAAGAAAATTTTAATGTATCCATACGTTTGAAAGTAAAACTATGTTTATTAGATGAAATTTTCTAAATATTCACGCTGCGAGATAGCAGCAAACACACTTGCCCGATAGTACAGAAGCGCATGGCTAGCTCTACAAACTCTCAGTTATCATAGCGAGGAGTATCAGCTATATTTAGTTTAGCGTAATATTTATCAAATAAAATTGTGATCCAAAAGCGTAGTTGATATGTTAAGATAGAGGTATATAAAGTGCACTTGACGGAAGCTTTACTTTACACTGAAAGGCCGCAGTAGAACTCGAACGCGACTGCCATTTCCTAAACACAAGCATATCTCAATATGTTACCCACTCTAAATATTCAAGATCCTTGCCACTATTACAACAGAGTCTAAACTGCATGCGCATATACAACATCAAACAAATGCCATATAGCATACAGGAATGATCCTAGCTCGGTAGCGGTTAACAGAAAACAAGTTGGTAGTTACGCCTTAGTCATCTTTAGATTTTGACTAATGTCGTTGTGGAAACAGCGGCAGGTTAAAATACACGACAGATTATCAAACACGTAAAAAGAAAATTAGTAACCGTCACAGCTGTCACATAATCAGTTAATCAGATTACTATTAATAATTGTTCAGCGTTCGTATGTTAACGAAAATCACGATTTCACAATGAGCCGACCTAATAGCAATAAGCATTTGAAACACTGAAGACTTTTTGTGCCTTTAGTTAATAAAAACACACTTTCTTCACTCGCTAACTAAATAATGATGTCGCACCAGCTGTAATTGTTTTAAATGGCAGGAAATGGTTGTGCCAAACATTTCAAGTCAGTTGCACCTATTCGGTGCAGCTTTGTATAACAATAGTTCTTTGGAATGCAACTAATGTGTGAGATTGGAAATATTATTGATCATTTCTAAATTATGTTTTATCTTACGACGGAATTATTATAGCTGCCAAATTATTATTGAAAATGTTAAATTTATTGGGCCACACGGAAATAGAAGTTGTCTCTGGCTTCGGCGTTTGTCTCGGTATACAATAGGTATGAAAGCTAAGCATGGGCAACAGCCGTTCCAGTTTTTCATTGCCATCTTTGATGATTTTGATGCTGAAAGCCAGTGACATTGCTAACAGAAAGATATGAGTTATAGTTTTGTGCATTACCGAAACCGGAGTCTTATTACGTGTACTGTGTAGTATAAACAGGAGCCATATAGTATCAGTAGTATGATGTACCGTAGAAATACAGCATCACATTGACATACACGTAGTAAAACTGTTTACTTGAATGCACGACCGAACTATGCTTAGTCGAACTGTCTCGGCTAATACAATGGTGTCAAAGAATAACTACGTATCGATGGATTCATCGCCAATGTTTTAGGTTAATCTACCACGAACAAGCATTCACTGTGTGTCAGCGGTTGGTCTTAGTGGGGGTTTTTTACCATTACAATCCCGAGATCAATAACACCATATGTGTGATGTATGTTTGTAGATGCTAAGAATAAAACATAGTCTAAATCAGTTTGTACACGCCTATTTAGCGGCTACTAAAATGGACTACTTCTAGAGCGATTTGTTAGTTGGTTATGGATTACAGTCCGGTTTTCCAACCGCGTCTTGCAGTGTCGTATAATTGCCCATGGTGTGGATACAAATGCGTCATAATCATCAGTTCTGATGCAGAAAAAATTTTAAGTGTATTGGGCTTCTAATAACCTCAAGAGAAGCGCAACTTAAGTCCGAACTGTTACTGAACAATTTGTAATGTCATTGAATCTAACAAACTTTTTTAACAACAGAATTAACGCATCCAGAAAGGGATGCGGCTAGCCCTGTGGCCATGACAGACGTTTGCCAATTTGGTCGTCATATCATCCAGCTGCTGCACTGAAAACCGTCTCTTACGACTAATTACGGTTACGTAGTATAGGGAGTAATCGGGACCCCGGTCTCCGCATTAGAAAGACTGGGATCCGCCGCTGGAAAGCCTAATGTTTGTATTCGTATATACTTAGGCGTTCAGTTATTTCATCCTTTTTGAGGAAAATCAGTTTAGTTCAATGTTTATCACTGAGGTATTCTGTAAC
This sequence comes from Trileptium ribeirensis, assembly GCA_030248225.1. Classification (NCBI taxonomy): domain Eukaryota; kingdom Metazoa; phylum Nematoda; class Enoplea; order Enoplida; family Thoracostomopsidae; genus Trileptium; species Trileptium ribeirensis. The sequence goes on along the minus strand of JASANE010022310.1, from coordinate 26,481 downwards.
TATAAAATATAAATGTGTCAATTTTATATGTCAAATACGGCTTTTTGGAGCAAACTACCGAGTTTTTGGAAACTGCTCGAATAGAAATGGTCAGTTGCTGGTATTTTGTCTGCATATAGTTATAGATATCTTGGTGTTTGTCAAAACGCTATTTCCACACTTCGTCTCACTTTCGGGTGCTACGTGGGTATCAACATCGTGTGCTTCGGGTCGGGTTATAGGTTCGCGGCGCTAAAACCTAATCGACGTTTGCAAACGTCTGGCGCGAAGAAATAATACAAAAGTTATTAGCTTGCATTAGGTAATGTTTCTGATAAAACAGTGTTGTAGATTTACGGAAATAAAATGAAAGCGACAACACAACAGCAGCTGTCGTAGTTGTTGATGCTGATGGCGACTTGGCACGCTGTAACTGCCAAAGAAAAATAGATATATATTTGCAAGGTCTTTTGGTTTATATAAATATTGAAAACAAAACGGTGTGTAATGTGTGCATATATTAAGAAAATAAACGAAACGATGTAATTTCTTTTATTTTAGAAGTTCAGTTTGTAACCTATGTTCTGTTCTGGCAGAAGTTTTCATTCCTTAGCAAAACATTGGTGTTATATATAATTGATGATAGGGCGGTGATTTATTTTTTACTGCCACCGTAAAAGTCTGATATAGTTTTCAATTTTGATCGCACTAAGCCGTTGCCGCCTGCTGGCTGCACGGCTGTTATTAGCCAATACAGCTTCATTAGAAATTTTTAAGAAAAAATTAGATACGAACGATGAACATCAAAAAATATGTATTACGCTAACGGCTATAATATATTTTAGCAACGAAAACTGTAAGAATATTTTATAGTCACAGTCACATTATTTTTTAACTCTGGCTAACCTAATACGTTTTTATTAGCTGCCTATTGTTGTGTTAACTAGTTCGATTTAAAACAAAAAACGTTATTACAAAAAGTATGCATTGACACAGCGTGTTATCTTGTTGCCAAGTCATTGACTCCTATTTTACGGAACTTTGAAAAATTTGGCTTACTATCTGGTTGCAATACTAAGATGACGCACGCCGTGATGCTTCCATATTTTAGTGCAGATTTTTGCAGTTATTTTACCTGAAAAAATCACCGGTTTTTGTTGTGATAAATTGTTCTGGTAAAGTTTTCATAATGTTCATACGCTCAAATTCCAACATAAAAAGGAAAAACAAAGGAAAATCCTTTCAGATTTAGAAATCAAATAGTAAATGTGCGAACGCACCTTTAATCAAATATAGAAAAGAAAATACCCGACCCATGATTGCCCCCATACTTTTAAACAGCAAAGCAGATTTTGTTACTGAACATCACAGATTACATTATTGAATTTGTGTGCAGTGAGAATTTTCAATTTTGGCTTTGGAGGGAGGGGGGTTGAGGAGGTTCTGTCTGTGTGTGTGTCTGTCGCACTTGGATCTCGGTAACGGTTGGGCGGATTTTGATGCAAGATAGATCATTCGAACCGCAATGGTCGATTTAGGTGTAGTGACGTAGCCCGATTTTTGAATTTTTTGCCGTGGGAAAAGTTATGGGGCAAAATGATGTTATTTTGCCACATTTTTCGGGCACCCCCTCCAATTTTTGCGACTTTTCTCAATAAGTGCACGAGTTATCCGCAAACTAATAGGTCTATTCCATGTAGCTTTACCAGGGCTTTCCAATGATATATAACAAGTTTTTCAACTACTTCCCAATCTGGAGCCTATAAGCTTATAGTTGGCGCCAAATTTCATATTTGGTGAAAAGTCGTGGGAAATGCACCTAAATGTGTGTTTTTTGTTGCTTTTAGTGTCTTATATGGGGTTTTTTGGGCAGATAAACTCATTGCAAGTGTTAAAAATATTGTTGGGCAAATATTTTTCACACTTCTGGTTTATACTTGGCATAAAAAATGACGTTTTCGAAATTTTTCGTGAGAAGTCGTGGGAAAAGCACCTGAATGTGTGTTTATTGTTGGTTTTAGTGTCGGATATAGGGGTTTTCTGGGCAGACAAGCTCATTGCGAGTGTCAAAAATACTGTGTGGCAAATATTTTTCACACTTCTGCTTCGGGGGATTGTTCTCACCACTCGAATTCTGGCTCGCAAGCGAGCTTCACTAGTTTTATTAGCGTGTACACCTATTACATAAAAATTGCATGATGATTTAATAGCGGATTCCATTAATACTGGAACAGTTAACTAAGTATACTTATCATCATTCGCTTATCTAAAGAAACGAAAGAACGAAATTGTTTCAGAGTTTTTTGTGAAAAATTTGCCGATACATAATATATAATACAAAAGTAGTAGTGACCCTCGCCTTTGTTAACGCAGTCTTTTGCTTTGTCAAACGAAAACAAAGTTTTCTACGTTTTTTCTAAAAAATCTAGAAATGAATCAAACGTGACGCTCTCGAAACAATTTTCTTCTCGTTCACTTAGTACGAAGAAGATATATGCACAATTACATTATTATTATTAAAATTAGACGAAGACAGATCTCAACTTCAGTTAAGATGTACAGGCAGGCATTGTATGTACGGTAAAAGATAAAAATTTGCTTTTTAGAGTTGATTTATGTATTATACATGCATTTTTCATCAATTTCAATGTACATTTATATATTTATTTTCTACATGTGTAATAAATATGTATGTATACATGTACATAGTTGGAATCATGTTAATTTTTAACAAAAAATACTTTTACTCTTATAACATTAAAACAGTGTCGAGCGTTGGCGGTGTTACATGCTCTGACAAAGACAGCAATGTTGTTATAATGAAACGCTGTATCAGAGTATTTTGTTCGCATGTTGGGATTTTGGTTGTGATAAATGTACATGCGTAAAAGTAAAACTCTTTTCTAGCCGATTTAGTTTGTAATGACAACAGTTATTTAGTGCTATTATGCCTTAGAAGCAGAAGGAGCCAGCATTTTCCGATGAGGTATAATTCTTGAAAAGGAGTTGTATAAAATTGATAAAAAATCTGTTTGCGATTAATTGATGAAATTAATTGAAAATCATATTAACTTTTCCCTCCCTAATTTATCATATTTCGTTTTTCCCAGTGTATCGTGCAACATTTTCCCATATAAATGATGTATTTATACTGGGCTCACAATTAAACTTTAAATTTTTTGTCATATGATGCTCATGTTGATTTTCCAACTATTTGACTTGTTGAATTCTGTTGACAGGCGAATAATCGGGCTATCTACTTCTCGGTATCCTCTGCGCAGAGAAATAAATTCAGAGCCAAACAACGGTACATTCTAATCTATACATAAATTTTTCTACAGTTTTCTATGTTTTTTTAAAACGTTTTTGTTCTTTCTGTACATTGTGTAATTTTAAAAAGTTTTGGCACGCTGATATCGAAAAGGCATGAAGCGTGAACTTTGATTCTGGCAAAACTTAGGCGGAAGCGGAACCCGACGTTTGCCGGAACCTGCATTCTGGTTACTCCCTAAAGGTCGACTATGCGAAAATAGTATAAGTTTCTGCTTTGTTGGAACTTTTTAGCTCGGCGTAGCCACGGTGTATCGTCAGGCCAACATTCTATACAGTTGGCTCAGTGACCTACTAACCCAGTTTCATATATGATGGGGCAGATAACATATACCGCAGTTTTATTATATTTCATGCAAAATTTTACAACCTTCGTTACATCCGTTTTGTCAACACTTACGATAAAATTTAATTAAGTAGATTCGATTTTATACTTGAATATAGAACATGTGTCAGTTTCTGGATCAGTAACAAACAGTTGAATTGATTAAATGCCATGTCGACATAGTACTGCAATATGTTTATATTGAATATTTGGCTGAAAAGAACGTATTCAGGATTGGTGCATCCAATCCTATGTGGTATGACCACATTCTGCGCCTACCACATAGTATTTTTCATATCGCATCATCCGATTTGGGTCCGATGAAATTGTGCATTCTCTGTCGCAGCGGATGCAATGTGAACACTTTATAAGTGTAAAAGGCGGATCATATCGAACGCATTGTGAACACGGCCTAATGCCATATGTTAATTTTTTTCAGGTGAAAATGAAAAGCATGTTTGCAATCGGCTTAGCGTTCATGGCGTTGCTGAGCATGTTCAATTCAATGTAAGTGCCCATATTAAGTACTTTGTTATCATCTGGGAGCTGGGTCTGTTTAGCATTTTGTGGCCTTGCTCACTTTTAGCGTCCGAAAGGCAGTGAATACAAATTTTGGAGCTTTGATTAGGAAATATTCGCGCTGGCATATTATATTCTGAGCTGGTATGATCATTATTTAGCAATTATGTTTTGTTTCAAGGTAATCCGTTTTTGGAATTTTTAATTTAAAAAATAGAGGAGAAGGCTATTTCATTTTAGCAAGACCTTGTGGTGGCTTCCTGAGAAGAGTATGACACTTCTCTCCATCATCACATAAACGCATATAATCTGGCATGGCACGATCCATTTCCTCCTTACGATTCCCTGTCACCCTAAGGGGTTATTGAACGAGGAAATTTTTTTCAAAGGAGCTGCCAAAGCTCGTTGGAGGGGGAGGATGTGGAAATATTTTTTCCACGGTACCACAACCCCCCTCCCCCAAACAAACAGTGACGGGGAAATATCCAGAAGCTGGGAGGTAATGCTCATGCGTTTGCATGGTGATTTCTAAGAGTTTCGCCCTCTGACCTAGAAATATATTACCTCTGTGAAGGGAATAATCGGAATCGGAACCAGAAACCGGAACCGCCCGTTTATATCGGATGCAAAATCGGAACCTGGTCTTCGAAACTTACATATAGTAAAACAGATAAAGGTAGAAATGAAGGTACATTGGATTTAAATGTATTAAAAGTAATTTTTACAGTAAATTTAATGTATTGCGATGGCATTATTGCCTCTCTGGAACTTTGAAGATACTGAGGAAGCTAATAATGTTTATTTATCGATCAATATGTTGGTTTTTGTACCCTAAGAGCGAAAAAATGCCTTCCACTATGCATCATTGCGTAACATGCGTCAAACTGAATGTGCTTGTAACTAAACATGCCTGCATGGAGTTTATAGTAAACACTTTCGCTGTCTCCAATCGCCTCACTTTACTACATATACGTTTGTTGCATGTTATTCTGTAGGCAACTTGGAATTATTGATATATGTTTCTAAAAGAAAATAAAGGAATAATACTAATAACTTTCTGATCAGTAGACAGAGGCATTGTTGAGACAACGAGTGCCCGACACCTAGATGATAATGATGATAACTTTCCGATCAGAATGCTAAGTAAAAATATTATACACCTCGCATAATTTCAATAAATACATAAATACAGCCAAGAATACAGTTTATGGCTGCGTTGCAGACATGTTACTTTACTTCAATGTATACTGACATACAAAGTGTACAAGCACATTGGCTGGTGCATGAAGCAATTTATGATATCGAAGCTTACAGCGAAATACTTCTAAATTATCTATACATTGTTACCAAGTTGGACCGGCTTAATTCTAACATACCCCGCATACTTCTGAATGTGTAAAAACTAGATGCTACAAGCATGGATGTGGCTTTGATTTATTAACAAACTCCTGTAGGGTTATGATGAGAAATTCGTACTGAAATAACGTGTCTTAATAACGTTTCAAACGGAAATTTGCTGAATTAATCTTTTCCTTTGTTTGGTTGTATTGGAACTTGATCATTGTGTATATGTTACATAATGTTTGGACGATAGATGAAGCAAAAACACGGAAAATTTCGAACAAAATTTTTAAACCGGGATTCCGGTTTCGGTATGGTTTTTGCTTTTTTCGGAACACGATTTTCGCCGGAACCGGAACCCGGTTACTTCCTACCTCTTGGTTTTAGGGACTGTGTTCGGCTAACTTTCCTATAGCTTTATATTACAAGTTAGATCAGTTTTGTACCCCGCTTACCGGTTTGTTACGTTGTTTACAAATGTTAACAAACAAAATTATAGGTTTTGTATTTAGTCTGGCGTGAATCCAATGCTATCTGGGTTCTTTATTAAAAATCGTTTGCTATAAGAATTTGTGTTTTTGGTCGACATTTTAGATTAACTTATGTACCTACAACGAAGTTTTTTAGGAAGGAAATGTTGATTGCGCAATAACTGGGTTAGCTTTGTCAGTTTTCTTAAATCCTTTGTTTTATAGACAGTGTGCCGTTTTCTAGATTCGATGGACGCGTGGTAGCGAAGTTGCCGTTTACTCCGATTTCGTGGCTCCAAGGTGTTTCGCATCGTAACCTACCCGGCGATGATTACACTGATTGTTCGTTTATCTTTCTCTATATTTTATGCACTATGTCGATTCGACAGGTGGGTTTTGTGTTTGTTTTGATGAGTGTAATTTACATATACCTAATGCAGTGTGCGCATCAAGTATCTTTCAAGTGCCAAAGTTTCGGAAATATATTTTGCTAAGTGTAGTTGCCACATTTTTGAAAGAGCAGCATATAATTATTAATTGTTGCATGTATATAACTGTTGGGACAAACTCAGGGATGATAAAGATATTTTCACACAATTTTTGTACCGAAATGTGCGTTACGTTTATATCGTAGCGTACAACGATCGGCGCTTTGTATATATTTCAAATTTGCTGCAACGGAGCTGAGTGATCACCTAACGGACTTTCCACAAATTAAGCTATGCAAAAAATAGTTTTGTCTGCGTATCACACATAGATTCATCACAAGCTTGATGATTTTCGCAATTTGTTGAATCGACGTGTGCGTAATAGAGCGTAGTAGTAGTAGGTTACCTAGATTTGTGTTTGCGCTGCTCTCACGATTTCATGGCTAAATTCTCACGAAACCCGTGCCGTCTGGGAACTCTGTTCCATCGATATCTTAAGTTATAACTTTTTAGAGGTGTCGTATACTATTCAAAAGGCAAGTTCACAGACGGCTGTAACTTAAAATTTCTGCGCTTTTTATCGGAGCTATCGTTTTCCAGCTACGAGTCGAACAAAAAATAGCTCAACAGTGTGAATTTTTTCCAAATTTCTATTAAGTAGGTTTCATGCATTTTGGGGTTAACGGTGGGATGATAGAGCGATATATATTTTGTTAAAAATGTTAGATCCATTGTTTTAACGTATACATTAGACTCGCTAACTATGGGATGCGCAGGGGCCTATCTATAATAAATTTTGGCAACAAACAAAAATTGACATTTTTTCGAATTATAGTACGTATGAGTCTATTATGTGTTCGGGGTTGCTGAATACGATCAAGGCATAAACAGTTGTATTCGCGTTGTATGCACCCAGTATGACAATTATGTATAACGCGAAACAAAGGTGCTTGAGATTGTAATTTCTCGGCAAAGTTGTTATCAGAACGTAGTGGAGATTGTGTGTTGCAGGGGTGAAATCTTTTAAATTACGTCTGTGTGTGTGATCGGCCATAACTCGAGAACAACTTAACGTATTTTAATGATCGTGGGCTCATTCGAACCGGCATAGTTGATTTACCGTGTACATCCTCTAGCATTTTTTGATTTGGGGTCTGTTTAAAGGGTTAAGGGTCAAAATGTGTTTTTTGCACCATTTTAGGACCTTCACGGAAGCAAGGTTATTTTTATCTTAACTTTCGAATTTTTTCTCTAGATGGGTTTATTTCATAGTAAAATGATAAATGCCGATGCCTCTATTTTGTTTTTCCATTAAGGATCCGATTCTGGAATTAGGGAATTTGAGGTACGGGGTATGGCGTCCCAATGGTTCCTCGATCCGAAATTCGAAAATTTGTTTTGATGTATGCGGCGGCTTATTTCTTTTTACCTGAGGGTCATCTGGCATGGGAAACTCATTGCCAGTACTGGTTTTGCTTTGTGACCCATGGTTCCATGGGTACGGCAGTTAACGCCCCATGGTTCGGGGTCAGAGGTCAAAATGACGTTTTTCACCGCAATTTAGTACCCTTCACGGAAGCAAGGTTATTTTATCTTAACTTTTGAATTTTGTTCTCTGATTGCTTTTATTTCATAGTAAAATGATAAATGCCGATGCCTGTTTTTTGTTTTTCGATTAAGGCTCCTCCGGTCCTAGAGTTATGGGGTTTGAGGTATCTCACCTTCATGTTCCTCGACCCAAAATTAGAAAATTTGTTCTGACGTCCTTGGCGGCTGAAAAGTTTCACTTGGGTGTTTTCGGGCATGGGAAACTCATTACCTATCTTGGCTTTGCTGTACGACGCATGATTTCATGGGTACGGGGGTATGACGCCCCAAGGTCCGGGGTCAGAGGGGAAAATGAGGCTTTTTACCCCATTTTAGTTAGGGTTGTACCGGATAGAAAAAAGGCCGGATACCGGATAATCCGGCCTCCACTATCCGGCCGGATACCGGATAATAAAAAAGGGAAATTCAGTTCTAGCTAGGTGTGTTACCGCCTGAAAGAACGAATATCTAAATTAAATCAAAATTTCTTTTTTATTTATATTTTAGGAGTTACGTAGTTAGTTTTAGTTTAGTAAACATCATAATTATTATATAATGACATCGTTGTCAGCTTCTATACTCTGGCAAATCCGACGGACACTCATGCCAAATGTGGAACCTGCAACAAAATGATTTCACGTGGAGGAAAGACACCAAAGGATTTTGGGACCTCTGGGTTGAAAAACCACTTGCGACAACATCCCTTAGTCTTTTCGGAGTTTGAGGTGCTTTTCAAGAAGGCAAATTCTTATTTAATTTGCTTTTTTAAAAGTGTAATATAGCTGGGTGCCGGTTTTCTGTTATATAATTATAATGTATTAATCTTCACCTAATTGTTTCCATCATTGTACGTATATACCTGCGGCAGGTCATTGTCAATGATCAGGAACGCCAGAACGAGCCCGTCGTGCAACAGTATTGTGAAACGGTCATAATACCAAAACGTGATTACTATTAGCAGTTTCAAGGTTCAACGAGGTATTTCATGGCCGTATCGAAATCGATTCCCGACAGCCAAAGGATTAATGTACATTATATGTGGCGGATTGGACTATTTTTATACAGTTGGGCATTGCTCCGCGTTGACATGTGATAAAGAAAAAAATATCCGGTATCCGGCCGGATAATTGAAAAATCCGGCCGGATACCGGATAGCTAATTATCCGGCCGGATACCGGTACATCTCTAATTTTAGTACCCTTCACGGAAGCAAGGTTATTTTTATCTTAACTTTCGAATTTTTTCTCTAGATGGGTTTATTTCATAGTAAAATGATAAATGCCGATGCCTCTATTTTGTTTTTCCATTAAGGATCCGATTCTGGAATTAGGGAATTTGAGGTACGGGGGTATGGCGTCCCAATGGTTCCTCGATCCGAAATTCGAAAATTTGTTTTGATGTATGCGGCGGCTTATTTCTTTTTACCTGAGGGTCATCTGGCATGGGAAACTCATTGCCAGTACTGGTTTTGCTCTGTGACCCATGGTTCCATGGGTACGGCAGTTAACGCCCCATGGTTCGGGGTCAGACGTCAAAATGACGTTTTTCACCGCAATTTAGTACCCTTCACGGAAGCAAGGTTATTTTATCTTAACTTTTGAATTTTGTTCTCTGATTGCTTTTATTTCATAGTAAAATGATAAATGCCGATGCCTGTTTTTTGTTTTTCGATTAAGGCTCCTCCGGTCCTAGAGTTATGGGGTTTGAGGTATCTCACCTTCATGTTCCTCGACCCAAAATTAGAAAATTTGTCCTGACGTCCTTGGCGGCTGAAAAGTTTCACTTGGGTGTTTTCGGGCATGGGAAACTCATTGCCTATCTTGGCTTTGCTGTACGACGCATGATTTCATGGGTACGGGGGCATGACGCCCCAAGGTCCGGGGTCAGAGGGGAAAATGAGGCTTTTTACCCCATTTTAGTTAGGGTTGTACCGGATAGAAAAAAGGCCGGATACCGGATAATGCGGCCTCCACTATCCGGCCGGATCCCGGATAATAAAAAAAGGGGAAATTCTGTTCTAGCTAGGTGTGTTACCGCCTGAAAGAACGAATATCTAAATTAAATCAAAATTTCTTTTTTATTTATATTTTAGGAGCTACGTAGTTAGTTTTAGTTTAGTAAACATCATAATTATTATATAATGACATTGTTGTCAGCTTCTATACTCTGGCAAATCCGACGGACACTCATGCCAAATGTGGAACCTGCAACAAAATGATTTCACGTGGAGGAAAGACACCAAAGGATTTTGGGACCTCTGGGTTGAAAAACCACTTGCGACAACATCCCTTAGTCTTTTCGGAGTTTGAGGTGCTTTTCAAGAAGGCAAATTCTTATTTAATTTGCTTTTTTAAAAGTGTAATATAGCTGGGTGCCGGTTTTCTGTTATATAATTATAATGTATTAATCTTCACATAATTGTTTCCATCATTGTACGTATATACCTGCAGCAGGTCATTGTCAATGATCAGGAACGCCAGAACGAGCCCGTCGTGCAACAGTATTGTGAAACGGTCATAATACCAAAACGTGATTACTATTAGCAGTTTCAAGGTTCAACGAGGTATTTCATGGCCGTATCGAAATCGATTCCCGACAGCCAAAGGATTAATGTACATTTTATGTGGCGGATTGGACTATTTTTATACAGTTTTGGCATTGCTCCGCGTTGACATGTGATAAAGAAAAAAATATCCGGTATCCGGCCGGATAATTGAAAAATCCGGCCGGATACCGGATAGCTAATTATCCGGCCGGATACCGGATACCGGTACATCTCTAATTTTAGTACCCTTCACGGAAGCAAGGTTATTTTTATCTTAACTTGCGATTTTTTTCTCTGGTTGGTTTTATTTCATAGTAAAATGATAAATGCCGATGCCTCTTTTTTAAGGCTCCACTTCATGGGGTTTGAGGTATGGCACCGTCATGGTTCTTCGACCCAAACTTCGAAAATTTGTTCTGACGTTCTGGACGGCTGAAAAGTTTTACTGGGGTGTTTTCGGGCATTTGAAACTCGTTGCCGGTGTTCATTTTGTTCTGCGACCCATTGATACGCGGGTATGGCGCCCCCATCGTTCATCGACCCAAATTCCAATTTCATTGTTACGTTGTGGGAGGCTGATAGCTAGTACTTGGGGGTTTTTGGGCATGGGAAACTTATAGCCGGTGTTAGTTTTGTTCTAACTTGTGCGGTATTGTGTGATATCCACATATAGCATATCCACCTATGCTATCGAGAGCTGATTGGCTGTGCATGAAAAAGGCGTAGGTGTACTTGTGCTTCACAACTTTGTGCAATCTTAATAAAGTTACTAGTTTATAAATTTGGAACGTTTCCGTCTTTTTCGTCAGTGGTAGATGATAATAAAGGAGCTTATTTTTAATACGAGCTGAAAATGGAATCTTTGCCTTTAATGGACTGCTGACATATTTATTAATTCATGTTGACAGCCGAATTACATAATTCAATTGGTGTTATCGTGCAATATGTGACTACCGTATGTGGTAGATAAATCTTGAACCCGGGTTGCATGATTAGAAGCGTCGAGGCGCAAGCTACACTGCTCTATCTAGTAGCTGGTCCTCGGGTACTTAACGAAAGCCGAAAAACGTAGGAATATTAATACGCGCGCAAACGTACATTATTTGATAAACCCAGTTAGCACAATACCGAACAACGTGCGCTAGCGTCACTTGACGCCAGTCCTCATCAGTGCGCTAAAGAGGCTCATAAATCGCAGTTTGAAGCCCCTAAATAGTGACCGAAGCAGGCGCTAGCAACACTCACTTCGATTCCTGTCGCTGAGCGAAATAAGTTTGTATTGTTTACCAAACATATCCATCTATATTTACCAATTATATCCAATACCAGTAGCTCGGTTGCTACTGGTATTGGAAATAATTGCTAATCCCGACACTAAATCAGGACAAAAGTAAGGGGTAGGGTGGTGACTCGCGAGTATTATTGAGTGTAATTCGATTATATTGTGAGCGAGTGTGGAAGTAAACTGCGAGTGATTTTTACGAGCATTTATATAGTAAACTGTGAGCGAATTGTGACTGTAAAGAGTGGACATTTTCTATGGATTGATAGAAGTAATTTCAGTTATGTACTGAGCTCAAGTTATATTTACCAAATTATTGTGCGCATTAAACGTGAGCGAATAGCATTAAACGAGCGGACAGATAGGAAAATGTGAGTGTGAAGCGAGTACTACTGAATTGGGTTCGATTGAAGTGCGTGCGAGGAACCCTTACTTTTGCTCAGGACTATTACAGCTTGTGGATATAGATACATGCACTGTTGAACAAAAATTGAAGTGCACCTTTTGAAACTATGCCTAACTGTATTCATATCCATCTGGCATACAGTTGATTTAGGCAACGGCTGCCGTTAAAATTTTTGGCAAGCCAACGGCCGATCGTTAAAATGTTACGCCAGGCAACGGCCGATCGACGTACTACGGCTAGCCACGGCTCAGTCGTCGGCTGACGGCTCAACGGCTGGGCGACGACAAGTTTCTCTTACTACGATGGGAATTTAATATTCGTAAATGCATTTACAGCATTTTGTTCAAAAATCGATTTGCATAAAGAAAATTTGGCACGGAGTGCCATAGCAAGTGCCGGACATACAGGCGATAGTCAGACTAAACTATGTTTAGTACTGGGCGACGGCCGGCTTTGAGGCCTATCATTAAACGTTGACACATATTACTTCAATAATAAACCTATAATAATTGTGTTATTTAATTAAATGAGACAAAATGGTACTAGACGGTACAAAATCTATACATGTTTGTTATAGGCGATTGTTGTACATCAAAAATTTCCAGTAGTGTGGCTCTCATAAAACATAATATAGACCACTGTTGGCACAACTGCTGATCAACGATCTTCGCGACTGTCAACGGAAGAAAATTTTTACTGCCGGCCAACGGATTTGCGGCGTCGGCCGGGTCAAACTTCGGCCAGCCGAACGGCCGACGTGCCCAACGCTAATATGCAGCGTTCAAGCAAAATATTGCGACGATGGAACAGTGAGATATGTCAAGAAAACAGTACGGCAAATGAAACGTTTCCTAATATTGATTAAAATGTGCAATTTTTCATTTTTTAAGAACCTGCAAAAATTTCTTGGTTTTGCTCCATCACGTGCAATGAATCGACAAGGGAATTCCGGGTTTTTTCAACAGCCGGCTGGCCGCGGCGGTGCTTGGTGATCCCGAACACATATTGTTTATGATTTGGGTGACTGTGGTAAGTCGTTTCCTTGTATCAGCATTTTACGAATAGCATTTTCATGGTTGTGTGAAGCCACTATTTCAAATTATTTATTAATTTTCGCACCGTTCAGGTTTGTATTATGCAAACTTTTACAAAATAGGGTTTTGTATTTTAATTTGAGACGTGTAATATTTATTTCCGGATATGAAACACTGCCTGAGCCAAAATCTTTTATTTCTTGAGTCTATAAAAATATATTTAATGTACGGTTCTATTGTGAGTTGTGGGGGGCATCCTGTACGGAACTTTAATTCAAGCTTGCAGTGGGATTAAAAATATTTGTTCCATATACATCTGTAGTAAATAATTATATACCCGGCTGCTGCTAATTCTGCGAACCGAAGGTTATGATTTTTACTGTATACAATTTTATTTTCGTGCTAATGCGGATTAAATACTTAGAAAGCACATGTGGGTCATAAGTTGGCGTTAGATTAGTCTTTCATATTTTATTGTCGGTCGATATTTCCAAATTCGAACTATAACTAATCAGCGATGAATTTTCTCACACAGAGCTCTTCAAAAATGTCATGCTACGAACTTTATTGCGGCTATAAACCGTAAGAGTAAACAGCTCACAAGGATGGCTGAAAATATTCTACCATATTGGGACATCTTCCGCTCATGAATTTCTAGCGCCATATAGGGTTTTGTTATGACAATTTTGAAATTACTTCTGCTTTTATTGTTAAATCATTTGTTATGGTTATATATGTCGCAATTATAAATTTAGGGTTTAACGTCTGAATGCAGCATGTTGTTTTGCCAGCATGCCTAGCTGAACTGTCGATTTCTTTATGGCTTAGCTGAAATTTTGATTTACGACCCTCTATTATCATGTTACAGTCGATCTAACTGATATCCAATCTAACACAATATTTGTAGATCGGCATGCACGTGGTTGCTCCACGTGCTGAGAGATTGGAAACTCCATTGAAAGATATGACTTATGGATTACCAAAACATACATACAGGAATGTGTGTAAATTTCTGGTTTAACGTCTGAATGCAGCATGTTGTTTTGTCAGCATGCCTAGTTGAATTCTCGATTTTTTTATGGCTTAGCTGAAATTTTGATTTACGACACTCTCTTATCATGTTACAGTCGATTTAACTGAGATCCAATCTAACACATATTTGTAAATCGGCATGCACGTGGTTGCTCCACGTGCTGAGAGATTGAAAACTCCATTGAAAGATATGACTTATGAATTACCAAAACACACATACAAGAATGTTTGTATTATTTTTCTTATAAACGGAATTCGGTATAATTTTCATAGGTATAGCCTAAAATTTTTTTACTATCCACTCTAGGAAATAACACGTCTATCATATTTCGGACTCATTCATTTTTATCGTCAAGAAGTACCGAACTGCTAGGAACCGGTGCTTTTTCTCTTTCTGCTTCCGCACTCGTATTCTTTATAATGTGGCCGAATATGTAGCTCAACCTTGTTCAGGCTTATAACCTTCGGTGCTTCTTCATTCTGCAAATCATTTCTGTCAGCACGCGGTACAGTGCAGTAGACAGGGAAACAATTACTTTTAGGTCGACACTTTTACAACCTACAAGTCTTGTTTAACGATTAGGGTACCTAATTTGAACGTTGTATATCCTTAAATGACCCATTACCAGGGTGGTCATGGTAACGGGATGGGAATTATTTTGATTATTCAATTTCCACGCGGGAATAGTTGGAACTGATTGAAAACTATGTTATTGGCTCCAAACAATTCACACAAGTGCAAATTCTTTTTCAACGTTGATCCACGGTGAATCAAGTTCACTGCTGAGAATGGCGCATTTGTTGCGCACAAGCATATTGCTCAACATCCCCATCGCCATAGGGGACGCGCCTGATAGCCAGGATCACAACCAGCCACGGGCCCAGATCTGCCGCTAGATACTGGTTTCTTTAGTTTCCGTACAGATGCTGGGTTAATGGGTACAAACGTTTCCCTATTTTTAACACTCCACCCAAGGTACGAACTTTTCCCTTGAGACTAGCAACCATGATACTAACATATCTTGTGCCAACATGTCCCCAAGATACAAACAACTCTCTTGAGGAACCACACTACTAGGAGCCGAAGTAACCCTTGCAGAAAGCACCCACGATACTAACGTTTCTCATGGATATTTATTTCTAACGTACATCTAGTTTTGTCAGTACATTTTATTTGTCAATGCTCATCGTCCTCGCTCTCGACATCACTGCTGCGTGTAATATCCAAGTAATCCTTGAACTCGTCTGCGGATACTTAAAAGTTTTCGGTCAGATGGTCGAGGTTTTTGCTGTACTTCACGTTAGCATGGCCTGCAGAACTTGCGACCGAGTCTTCTTCCTGAGCCTTGATCAAAAAGAACCATTTTCGCACATGCTTGCTGGTAGTTGTGTCGCTTCTTTCCAATACTCTCTCGGGTCCTGAAATGGATTTCGCGAGTTTTCAAACAATGCAATTTCTTTTGCCAACATTCTTTCAGGTCCAGACTGCCTTTTTTGCTGGGTGACAAGGACTGAACAGCTCTTCAAAGACATCAGCGTTCTAGGAATATTATGGTCAAAATGATCATTTCGGCGCGTTTCGGTCATCTTGATAAGGCCACCAATATGGTTGGCTACAGTTTCTTTGAACCGCACAATGGTATCATTTCATGAAGTGTAGAAGTTATAGAGGGCTGAAATGCGACTTCTTGCAAACTGTTCCAACAAAATTTTTGTCCTCTCCGGTGCGTCTACAACCGAAAAAAACGTCGCTTCTTGTGCAAACTCAGAACCGCAGTACGGACAACGTTTCAGCGCCATGTATGTACGCAACTCATTGCATACTGAACGAACCATTTTCGGTGTCCCGCTGGTATCCACCTGAAGCTTAAACAAATGAATGTCAAGCGATAGATAGTTGAAGAACGATAAGTGTGACGTAGGCCCTGAATTTCTACTTGGTTAAAGAAATTTCGGAACAAATCTGTAACCGAAACCAGAGATTTCAAAAGTTCCAGTGATCGTTGGGTCATCTTTTCTAAAGAAACAATGTTGATTGTTGACAGCAGAAACCAACCGTGTATGACGAAACCGCCATGGGCGGGTGGTGGACTTTTCAGAAATTGCCCTGACCCAAGTTCTTAGCTTTATCGTCCCGGTGATTATAGAAACTTTCTACTTCGTTAAGTTGGTCTAACAGAGCCTTAAGCTGAGCATTAGGCTTTTTTCAAAGACATCCTTGATGCAAGTCAACAATGCGTGTTCACTACACGCTATTCCACCACCAAAATTGAATGCAGGGTTTTCAAACCAACCATTAAAAGCTGCGCACATTTTATTCTCGTTGTCCGTGCACACGAAGAAAGGATGGACGAAATCGTTACCGGGGAAATTGACAGTTCTATTAAGAAGGTAGAACTTGAATTCTGAATCTTGCAATGAATCTGACAAACCCTGCAACGTTAGCGGAAACCGATATCACTCCCAGTCATTGGTTAAGCCGCAAGCTAATTATGCCGCCGCACGACCTTCGATGTTCATGTTATCCTGACCAGTAGTCACTACACTAACAACTCAGTTGCTGCTCGTTGCAGCAACGGTAAACAGTTTTTGCAACTTCAGATGACAGTCGGCGCCCTGTTTCAGGATTTTAGCGTGATATAATTTCGGCAGATGCAAAATGCAATTTTTGCTCCTATGCGTATACTGAGCAGGATAATTAGCACATGAAGTTTCAATTTCAGCACGCACCCTTACGAATACAGTCGGACGCTGCGAAACCAACGCAGCGACGTGATTACGCCACCTTGCTTTCGCCTCGGAAGGGAGATGCTCTCGATCTGGTGGCTCTTTAGCTGTCTCAAATATTTTTCAATCGTGGTCGATTGCGTTTTGCTTTGGCACAGATAGCCTTCTGGTGGCACTTAACGGAGCTAATCCCATTTTGGTTGACCCATTTACTGTCTGTCTTCTTGTACCATGCGAAGCAGGCGTTGCAGAAGTTACATACCAAATAGGGGGCCAGCTATCTTTCATCTTTAATACTGACGTCTTTAATACCGTCCTCCACTTTAGATACCAGTTTTTTGGGGATATCCTCCAACACTGCCGAACCTTTCCTTAGTCTTGCTTCCAAATCAGCTTTTTCAATCTGAGCAAACTGCGCCATATAAACAAAGCGTAGCAAATCTTAAGCAAGTAAAAAACTAAGCCAAAAAATTGAAATAATTCGAGAAAATAATTGTTTTTCGGTCTAGAAAACAAATGTTAAAGTAATTTCGATGCGCTTTGCCTCAGAATAATAAAGTATTTGCAAGCTGCGATACATTGTCTGTTTAATAAATACTTTGTCTTTATAATGCTAGCTTGCATGTAACGCTGTTGCTTCGTCTCATTTTTTCATCAGACTGCCGAAATGATCGAAATTCTCGTTGGTGCCCTCTTTCTATAGGCTCGTCCCGCTTGTCTGCACTATTTTTCAGGAACCAAGCACCACGGGACAGATGTTTTGGCGCGGCCCGACCCTACAGCCTATCGCGACCTTACCCCATGGGCAAAGGCGTATCCTGAGGGCAGCTAGAGGCTGAAGCCCCCAAAAGCCGATGGTCTAAGTTGTACATAGTGTGCTATTGTCTAGGTTAAGTACTTATGTCGTCGTTACAAAAAGAGCGTTCGAACGGCGCGGCAATATGTGTCACAACTCGGTTCTTGAAATGTATTCACAACCCTGCATCGGCTATAGTGAAAGACGCTACGCTATGCGTCAAGACGCTGCTGTGTGTGACGCGTCCCTTTTCTGCACTTCGCCATTCTAGGCACCGCTACGTTGTTTCAACTCGACCTCGGTATTTTTCACGCGTTGTCGTCACTCTTGGCGCCGCTCCGTAGTTTTCCCGAATAATGGCGACACCGGACGAAGAATTATGACGCCGCGCTAA
Organism: Trileptium ribeirensis; assembly: GCA_030248225.1. NCBI lineage: Eukaryota > Metazoa > Nematoda > Enoplea > Enoplida > Thoracostomopsidae > Trileptium > Trileptium ribeirensis. The sequence continues at coordinate 8,286 of JASANE010022310.1, read as the reverse complement.
CATCAACGACACCGCGCGAAGAAAGGCCACATAATTGCGTCGCATATAGCATCGTAGAACATGCCAGGATGCATTTCGAGTGACACGCAGCGTGTATCGTCGCGTAGCGCAGTGCCACGTCGTGTTAGTTCAGACGTGAACGCGCCTTAGGCCGATAAATCTGCTTCCCCTTCAGCAAAAATTGCAGTAGTTGATGGTGCTAAAATTGAATAATTTTATTTTCAGAAGTTTAAAACAATGCTTGTGCTTTACGGCGACTCAAACGTGGTTAAAATTAAGAAGAAATTTAAATAACTTGGATTTTCATTTCCTGAGAAGCAATTTACTTAATATCTAGGGAAAAATAGATAGAAATATCAGCGACCGCCTTATGTCAAAGCCTTGTGTAATTTTCGTGTTTGCCGGCGTCAACGATCTTGCGAAACTCCCAAAGACAGTATTTCGCTCGCACTGCAAAAGTCGACGTCAGCGAATCCCAAGGTGTCGTACAACAACGACGAAGTTTTTTGGCGTTGCCTTGCGTAATATCTGTTGCAAGCATCGGTATGTCATCTTTGTTCAGGTCTCAGTGCTGCTTCCGCCAGCGTTCTTGTGTTGCCCATGGCGAAAGCGGAAGATTCAACCAAATGTCCCTGAGCAGTTTCATCAGTTCAAGAGAGAAGGACAGGCGGCATACAAACTTAACACGTTTTTCGAAGAGATCAACCAGCGAATTTCAAATTTTGTATTCCTCTATCTTACATGGCTTTATTTCAACGGCAGCGAATTAGGCAACTCGATGTTTGCGAGGGATCGCTATCATATTTCTCTAGATGTCGCCGGCCGGATTGGAGAAATTTTGAGCGAGTTTTCGTTGGACATTCGTCAATTTCTTAAATGACCACTCAGATAGGCTTTTTACCTCATTTATGCCGTAAATCTGAGGTTAGCCGTTTGTTTTATCCAATAAAATCATGGATGAGTCGATATATAAGTGTCTTCTAACAAAAATTCATACCATATCCTGCACGTAGCATTGATATCTTCCATAACTTAATCTTCCCAACAAATTTCGATGGACTGGCCACAAAAAGGACTATGGGAATTCCCAGTAAGATTACCACGGAAATTCTCGTTGGAATGGGATGGGAATTAAAAATCAATTCCCATGACAACCCTGGTAGATACTGCGGCTTGCAATGACTGCCAACATTAGTGTGGAATACCCGGGTAGTGATTTAATACCCAGCGCACATGCCTAGTATAATATGCGTGAATTATAATCGATGTGCTAGCGTTGTATATGATACAATTTTATGATTTTTGTAGCTTTTTCCGGTCTGTCTATATATTTATCTTTTTAGGTAAATGATAGCCATCGACTTGAACAATTAGAAGATCTTTGTGTTTTGTATTTATTTTGTACAGATGTGGAGAGACGGGTGTGTTTGAGGGATATAACGCATAACTTTGCGCACGTACATATGTCTCTCAATAACATTTGGCGTAATAAATGGTGCTGAGGCACCTTATTTGCTTAGCAGATGATTGGTATTTATACTTTACACACCGAGACCAGATATATAATTGGTGTCGTAATATACCTACATGTTTATATTTGTGAATAAAATAGTTTGTCAAGGTTTTTGTCTGATGAGCTGTAATTTTCGGCAATTTGAGAGAAAACGCGATGTGGACTGGGATTCCAGTTAGATTCGTAGCTTAGGCTTAGTGTACATCTCATATAAGGACCTAAGCTTAGGCTTACTGTATCGGGAACAGCATGGCATATATGTTATTTCCGCCCTCGGGGTTGCTTGGGCCGTTGCCTCAATTATTAAAATTTTTAAGTGTAATGTAAAAGGTATTCAAAATAAAGGCAATTTAATCTGGCCGGGTTGTTTACTGAAGTAATGTATTGTATTAATAATTTTAATCGTTTGTTATTAGTATTAATTGGTCAATTATATTTTAATACTAATACATTGTTTTCTGTTGAATTCAATATTTTGTGCTTATCGGTCACCGTTTCTTAAAGTAATGCTCATAGGTACAATGTAACTGCATAGGAAAACCCGCCCATATTTAACAGTGATTCCGTATTTGCTTAAATTTAAATTTTTACTTTAACACGATCATAAATACTGGTTTCTATATACTTGGATTTTAAATCTAGGTCTATACAATCCGTGTTCAAAGCCATTATCTCCAAACGAAAAATTTTTAGTCACTTCATCTGCCATGCTACTATTCAGATAAAAGCCTAAAATAAAGTTATGGCTGATCAACTACTCAATATGAATGATTTGGGCGTAGCAAGACTTTATTTTACCTTATGAATCAATTAGCTTTGGAGTATTACGCAGCGGCTTCCCTTCTCCCCTGGCTCAGAACCAGCACAAACGACCAACTGGGACTATTTGCGCCGCCGCAGCACTTTTGATAGAATTGATGATTACTACTTTCGATATTTATTGGCGACCCATTTTGCATGGTTGTTTTAAAAAAGTAGTCCAGACTCGAACTAATTTTATTGAGAGGTATTAGTATTGTAATGTTAGCTTAATTTTCCCTATTTCAAAAGCTATAAGTTCGGTGTAGAAGTGGAAAACTTTTAGCTTGAGTTGTCTATTCAGAGCCACATTTCCTACCAGTTTCCCAACCAATCGGGTCCTAAACTTTCGTATTATCGCCCAATCCATGGCTAAATAGTACGTTTTATTTTTAGATCTGTTCATTACTTGGTTTTTAGTATCTTCAACAGTAACTTTTTATTTTATTTTTTGGGATTCTAACGCCGTAAGCGAATGCAATTCGGCCCAGTACTTTAACACTAATATTTTCGCGAACATTTTCAATTTAAAATGGGCCCAAGTAACCCAGACGGGCGGAAATATATAGGCCATGCCGTTCCCGATACACTAAGCCTAAGCTAAGGTCCTTATATGAGACATACACTAAGCCAAAGCAATGAAACCTGGGTTACTTGGGCCTTAATAATTTTAATATTATACTATTATATAATTTTATATATACATATTTTATATTGTGTACTAGGACCAGTTCTGGCCCTAAGGGATCCCAGCTGCACCACCGTTTTTCTTAGCGTGTGGTGCCCGGACGACCCCGGCTTCCACGACTCCCCGGTGATCTATGCGATGACCCAAGGGAACCGCTTAGCTTGGTAGGCTGTGGCGGGTTAACCAGGGTGTTCGGCCTGGCCCCTATATAGGCCCACGCTTCTAGTGGTATGAAGGTCCCCCGAGGGAGAGTCAACCCTTAAGCCTGCTCACAGGTAATAAGGCTGACTCGCCTTTCCCTCATAATTCACTTAATCCCCTAAGCGGGGTTCTCTGGTCCTGGCGTGGTCTTAGCGAGATTCCCCGTTGGTGTGTCCCTATACGCTACGTCACGTTTCTAATCTTAGAGCGTTGTACAACTGGCCCTGAAGCCTAGACTATAAGCACGCGCAAATCCTAAAGGGCCTAGTCGAGGTATGTTCCCTAAATTTTGATTACTTATGATAACGCAGGGGCACTGAGGCGGAGGCCCCAGTCCCTTGAAATGTCTCGCCTATGATTGCTAGTGTTATATATCGGGAAGCGGGTTACGCAAAGTGACGGTTACGATGGGAGCATTTGCGGCGGGAGCGTTCCGGACGGATTGAGCGAGACATGGATGCAATGCGGGGTGTAAAGTGGTGTGCTGGCTCGGGTCTGAAAACGGGAAATGTCGCAAAGCTTGCGTCAGCGGATTAACTCGACGGGGCGCGGGGTGGTGGATGACTTGCTAGCCGTGGCTCAAAACTGATTTTCGTTCAAACATCTTTAGAGGTTCCTGTTGAAACGGGTTCCTAAGATTCTGTGGGCGTCGGAAAGTTAAACAAAATTCCTAACTGCTTCAAAATTGTCACACCATTCAATCGATTTACTGTTGGCTCCTTTTTTTCTTTGCACACTACACACTTCATGGTTATCACCCAATTGGGGTGCACGCCAAAATATTTACAGCATGTATAAAATGACAAACATTTAATTCGGGTACCTTGCAAGATACCCCATAGTACCCATTGCACTTCCCTCGAGAATTACCCATTTGAAATTTTGAATCACGTGAAGCCAGCCAAAATTTTGATGAAGAAGGCTAATTTTCCTGGAAGTTCCCAGATGTGCCTCATCATGAATTGAACAATTGTTTAGCCACTAAATTACACTATTCTGCCCTCTTAAGAATTTTGAGCTCCGAGAAAAGATGGGAGTGAAAACCCATAGTTTCACAAAAGCTTGACAGCGACTGGAGCAGGCAGCGAACAGTCCGGCCATTTGCAAAATTCACTCCCAGACGGCTCCGGGAGCGGGTGCTTGATGCGTTTTAGGTCACCGCCAGCTCCAGGCCCTGTTCCGTTCTGTGCTTAGTTAGTCACTCTCTTGGAAGTTTTATTGCGTGCGGGCCCGCCTCGTTTGCATCAGAATCTAACCAGAAGCAGAATAAACAGCGAACGAATGAGGATTTGACGCTGTAGCTCGATTTCAAACAAACGGGGATCAACTCGTGCTCCCCACGGATGCAAACGGCCACGTCCTCAGCATTACTCCCGTTATCCCTTATAAATTTTGGCTGAATCCTTTTTCTTTGAAGCAACTCTTAACCAAGTCTTAGAAAAAAATTTTCCTCAACCTATGTAACACGTTTAACAGTAGCCGAGACAGTCACGGTTCGTCACCCAATGATAATGAACTACTACTTCCTGCTAAGGGAAGGGTAGAAAGTAGTCTGGACCCCCCTTGACCTGCCGAAATGACACGCCAGGGAGCTACAGAGGCTTTCGATCAAGGGCCAAAACTCCCAGGACTCCCGGTCACCGTAGCTGCACGACTAGGGGACGCCTGGGCTTTTCCCTTTTTTGTGAAAATTGACGCAATCCCAAATTTATAGAAAACCCGCGGGGTATCACCCGAGAAAAGTCAAAACCGCGACGAGGAGCGCGACTGTCTCGGCACTCCTAGAAATTTTGTAAGCAATTTTGTTCCTTCCCGATTGCTCGGAAACAGCGATTTTACTCCTTATCATTGCCCTAGAAATTTTGATCACTTATCGGACCTGTAAACGGAGAAAATGTCCGAGCAGCGGGGAACCAGTCGAAATGCACCAGAGCCTGTACCCTGCACAATTTGATGTAAATTTATGACGAATTTTAACGGGGCCCGTCCTTTACGGGCGCGCGCAGCATCCTTTCGACACTCCAACGCCCGCAAAGGCGGCCCTCTGCATGACTGAAAAGAAGCTAGGCTCTCCACCGTGGGGGCACGGTGGGCAACCACCCCTGGCATCGTCAAACGCAAGAAAGAGAGAGAAAAATAGAAACGGCAAAGCTAGCGCTCGAAAACAGAAAAACCTACTTAGAGGCGACAACCGCCAAAATTTTAAAAGCTTAAGTTCGACTGGCTGCGATCGGGGAATCGGGCAGTCTCTTTTATACCCAAAGTTAGCCCCCCTTTTGTCCTCTTGCTGTGTCGCCTTGTAAATTCGAAAATTTGAAATCTGGCACCTCTCCTTAAAATGATACACTGCCAACAACATGTATGTACATACGACACACAAACAAATATAACGAGCAACGTCAAAGCTGAAACCAATAGTCGCCGCCGAGAAATAGAGATAACAACACAGCCTACCCAATACAGCTAAACTAATATGTCTGTCGCCCTGGTCAATATTAATGCCCATAAGCAGGGTTTGTTATTCGCCCGCCGCCAACAACTGATAAACAACTAAACCTCGCGCTGGTCGGCGCGAGGCCTAGAATTTTGTGCGATATAAAAGCGCTTCAGGCGCTCTAAACAAGCTAGGATTTTTTGCACATTTTTATTTATATTTTAGGAACGGAGCAGAGTAGGCGGCCGGGGGCGGGATCATGTACATGCCCTGGCTGGTCGCCTACTTGTGAGAGCCCTAAATTTTATGTAGTTTCCCTAGGAGACCCGTTAGAAGCAGATTAATGTGTGCACGATAGAGAAATTTTGGGTCCCAACTGGGTTAGGGGAATCCTGGTTAGGCCCGCTGGGGCGGATGGCCCCGGTTCTCAATAAAATAGTTAGTATAGGACCCAATTGAGGTACGGGGCTTGAAAAATTGGGAAGTTTTGGTCAGGATGAGGTGATTAGGGGCCCGAAAGTTGGAGAGTTTAAACGCTAGATTGGGGGTCCATAAGTACTTACGGGTTGGGGTTAGGTTGACCCGCAGGAACAATTTTGAAGCCTTAAAGATCCCTTATCACGATGTTATCACCCCCTTTTGCCTAAACTATAAAAATATCCCAAAATTTCCAAAACCATAAAACACCCCTTAGAAGTTGACGTTAGTCGTCTTGTCGCATAGTCCTAACGTTTCCTAAAATACGAAGTAACTGTTCACAGCATCCCATAATATATATATGTACACAAACTAATTATTCACTTCCCCGCGTGTCAGGATAGGTCTTCCCAGGTCCCAAAACATCAGAAAGCTCAAAAACGCATTTTTGTCATGAGGGTTTCGTACAACACCCCGACCCATCCTGACACTTGGCGTCCTATACAATACACATTTTATCATGATACAACAATTATGAATACGTAACATTTTCGGATGCGCACCGGAACCGACCCTGGGGCACCTAATTAGCAAAATTTGTTAAGTCTGAACGGTGATAAAATCGTGAGATCTTTCCCCTTGTCCCCGGCCGATCCGACGACGCATCCGTCCCACATTCCACTACGAAACAACGACATAATAATACAACAATATTTTCCATAATGTACCAACAGTCCTGGGATCGATCGGACACCATCACAGTAGAATTTTGATTCAATTTTGGTGCGAAATCACCCCGCGCACCTCGGGCTGGTGGAACGTGACCGTATCAGCACAATGATGACATGGAGTTTATTTTATAACAACGACACAATAATGCACAAGTTATAGTCCGGACCACGCTCCACCGGTATCAGATCGCCATTTTTTGTAGAATTTGAGGCCCTTTTTTACCTGGTTTTGAATGTTTGGAATTCAGTATAAAAACTCGGGCTGTTACATTGTACTATTATATAATAATTTTAATATTATTATACTTGGGCCTTAATAATTAAGATTTTAATAAACTACGGACCAGTAGACTTCTCTCATCAAGCCGAGTCGAATGGTACCCAATATGACCATATTCCGAAGAAAAAATTGATATAAAAAAATTCCGTACATCACATCATCGATTGATCTGCATGCGCAAAAACTGAACTGTAGAGGTTCTTTACAACGCAAAAGCACCAAATTATTTTGCAGAATACTTTCACTAACCCTAGTAAGAATTTGACAGTGTCTATTAGTCTATTTGAGCATACAGAAAACCTGATGGTCCCCAAGCTTACCATCTAAAATTGCTTAGAAAACGGTAATGTCATATAAATAGTACTAGATACCACAGTGGTTTGAAAACTGTCAGCCCGAGCCGATGATAATCTGATAAAAGGGTATAAAAACTGAAATTATTACTCGTAACTAGTCTGTGTTTGTGTTTTCAGCAAGTACTTTATCGAACACTGCTCCGGCTGCGCCAAGAAGTCGTTGACCACAACGCAACCACATTGTTTAAAGGTGCTGCGCTTCGAATGTGCGCTTTCAAAGCAGTTGGAACAGTTCCATATCCATTGCTCAGGGCGGTTAGCCTAAATCAAATATTAGAGGCCGCTCAGAGTTGGGCGTGGGTCCCCTAACGTTCCCAATCTTACATGGTTGGCAGCAACCGCCTGTGTTGAAATGAGTATAGGTGGCTCCATATAGTTAGAGCATCAAAAAGACAGTGGCACCGTTTAGTGAGCAATGTTCTGAAAACTCGACAGTTTTTACCCCCGCAATAGAATGTGATTTTGCTTACTGGCCAGTTCGTAGGTGCCTTTATTTGACAGTGGGTGTTGTCATCGAAATGACTAAATTGTTACACTACTAAGCGCTGTTTAACAGAGAGAATATTCATTTCCTTTAGCGGGCGCTATTTGAAGGCTAAGCTAGTTATGGAATCGGTGCTATGGCAAAGATCATGCACGGGGATATAATCTATTCTACAATATAGCCTTATTTGGGAAGCTTTCGTTTAAATCGACCGGTTGGGCGGTAGCGACATAGCAAATTGTTTCGGAAGATAAATAAACATCGCATGGCAATTGCCATACATCTCACAAGTCACGGGATGGTTCTGTCCCATCTATATGAAATAGGTTTATCAGACAATTTATACAGATATTGTGGATCTGCGCGGAAATTACCAAGCATTTG
>JASANE010022309.1:0-76892 GCA_030248225.1 Trileptium ribeirensis | reverse complement strand
TATTGCTCGGAATTCCTTCGGGGTGGTGACGAATGATATGTTCGGCACCAGGTTGATCCATAAAATCTAAATAGGGTGAATACATTGTTCGGCTACTTGCTTGTCTACTGGAAGAATCGACTCGTGTCGGTGGTCGGACAGGGAGAATATGCCTTCGACCGGCACGGTCTTCGTTGGGTCGCTGGGTCGTCCTACGGAAGGCTTCAGCGGTCGGAATTGTATCGGGTGGTTGTCAACGGCGTTCATGGGCTTGTCTGTACGGCATTTCACGGCGGTTGGTTGGTGATTTGGAGGTGGAATTTGTTGTATCAATTTGCTGTTGAGCATTCTGTCTGGTGTTGCTGACGACAGCAATCATTAACGGTTGTTGGATGTTGTAGCTTTGTTACTACTGCATTTTTATTAACGGTTTTAGCGCCGCAATACAGCAGATGTTGGTGATTTGGAGGTGGAATTTGTTGTATCAGGCTATTGAGCCATCAGTCTGGTGTTGTTGACGACAGCAATCATTAACGGTTGCTGGATGTTGTAGCTTTGTTACTACTGCGGTTTTTATTAACGGTTTTAGCGCCGCAATACAGTAGATGTTGGTGATTTGGAAGTGAAATTTGTTGTATCAGGCTATTGAGCGTTCTGTCTGGTGTTGCTGACAACAGCAATCATTAACGGTTGTTGGATGTTGTAGCTGTGTTACTACTGCGATTTTTATTTATGGTTTTAGCGCCGCAATACAGTAGATGTTGGTGATTTGGAGGTGGAATTTGTTGTATCAGGCTGTTGAGCCTTCTGTCTGGTGTTGTTGACGACAGCAATCATTAACGGTTGCTGGATGTTGTAGCTTTGTTACTACTGCGCTTTTTGTTAACGGTTTTAGCGCCGCAATACAGTAGATGTTGGTGATTTGGAGGTTGAATTTGTTGTATCATGCTGTTGAGTCTTCTGTCTGGTGTTGTTGACGACAGCAATCATTAACGGTTGTTGGATGTTGTAGCTGTGTTACTACTGCGATTTTTGTTAACGATTTTAGCGCCGCAATACAGTAGATGTTGGTGATTTGGAGGTTGAATTTGTTGTATCATGCTGTTGAGTCTTCGTTCGGCGTTGTTTAAGACAGCAATCATTAACGGTTGCTCGATGTTGTAGCTTTGTTACTACTGCGATTTTTATTAACGGTTTTAGCGCCGCAATACAGTAGATGTTGGTGATTTGGGGTGGAATTTGTTGTATCAGGCCGTTGAGTCTTCTGTCTGGTGTTGTTGAAGACAGCAATCATTAACGGTTGCTCGATGTTGTAGCTTTGTTACCACTGCGGTTTTTATTAACGGTTTTAGCGCCGCAATACAGTAGATGTTGGTGATTTGGAGGTTGAATTTGTTGTATCATGCTGTTGAGTCTTCTGTCTGGTGTTGTTGAAGACAGCAATCATTAACGGTTGTTGGATGTTGTAGCTGTGTTACTACTGCGGTTTTTATTTATGGTTTTAGCGCCGCAATACAGTAGATGTTGGTGATTTGGAGGTGGAATTTGTTGTATCAGGCTGTTGAGCCTTCTGTCTGGTGTTGTTGACGACAGCAATCATTAACGGTTGCTGGATGTTGTAGCTTTGTTACTACTGCGCTTTTTGTTAACGGTTTTAGCGCCGCAATACAGTAGATGTAGGTGATTTGGAGGTTGAATTTGTTGTATCATGCTGTTGAGTCTTCTGTCTGGTGTTGTTGAAGACAGCAATCATTAACGGTTGCTCGATGTTGTAGCTTTGTTACTACTGCGATTTTTATTAACGGTTTTAGCGCCGCAATACAGTAGATGTTGGTGATTTGGGGTGGAATTTGTTGTATCAGGCCGTTGAGCCTTCTGTCTGGTGTTGTTGACGACAGCTATCATTAACCGTTGCTGGAGGTTGTAGCTTTGTTACTACTGCGGTTTTTATTAACGGTTTTAGCGCCGCAATACAGTAGATGTTGGTGATTTGGGGTGGAATTTGTTGTATCAGGCCGTTGAGCCTTCTGTCTGGTGTTGACGACAGCAATCATTAACGGTTGCTGGATGTTGTAGCTTCGTTACTACTGCGACTGTTATTAACGGTTTTAGCGCCGCAATACAGTAGATGTTGGTGATTTGGAGGTGGAATTTGTTGTATCAGGCTGTTGAGCCTTCTGTCTGGTGTTGTTGACGACATCAATCATTAACGGTTGCTGGATGTTGTAGCTTTGTTACTACTGCGATTTTTATTCACGGTTTTATGACCGGAGTCATTGTAAATTTTGAAACTGGCTGTCGCAGCTTGTAGAGGCCAAATGGGCTATAAATTATGAAGCAGGGTAGTTATAGTTGTATAGCAAGTAAGAATACTGATTACTTTGTGCATTGCCAGTTTTATGGACACTGGCAAACAATCTGAGCGCAATTTTTAGAAACAAAATTAACGTTATTGGGCTTTTAGGGTAACACGCGCAAGTCAACTTTGGCTTCGCGGATTGATTCTCATTCTCATTTTCGCTGATTGATAGCTCATTTGAAAGCGTGAAATCCCTATTTGAGCCCTTCCGTTAGGCGCAAAGAGGCTGATTCTAACATCCCACACCCCCTCTCCCAGGAGAGCATGCCAAAGGAGCTCGGTACCAAATGGGCCAATCAGTTACGTTACTTATTATAACTCGGCAAACAGTGTAAATATCTGAATGATGTTGGACTCATATTTGTAGAGCATGGAAGCTTCTATAAGAATGAACATTTTCTTTCCCGGTTCTTTTAGAGTGTAGAACTTGGGTCAAAACGCGTTCTAAAATTGGCTCATGAGACCCAAAATGTACGAACATGGTAATACCTCCACGACCGCTAGAGACATATGGGAATATTTGGTCTCAGGTGTGAAGCAAGTCATCCTTTATGTAGCTACAACTAAAGTGCTGCTACAGTCGTCTTGTACTTTGTAGGTTGGGTAAAAAACGGGTTTTAATAGGTCCATGGGACCCTAAATACATGAAAATAGTAATTTCTCGAGCTCTCATTTTACAGTGCAATGCATCCCCTGTATATAGTGCAATTCATCCCTTGATAGTGCACATTGCGAGCACTATCACCTTTCAAGCAACATGACTGATATTCGGTGACCTATTTTTGTCACAGCCGTCAGGCTGTGACATTGATTTCACCTTCTGTCAGACTGTGCATTAAAGCTTTAATTGCACTGCACGTATCTGTTATAGTCATAAAAGCCTTTTCAGATCCGACCGCTGGAGTCTGCATGCCAGGAAAAAAGGCATGCAGCAAACGTCTCGGATTTGTTGACTACAACTGAGATGAAATCATTTAGGAATTCCGAGAATTGATGACATCGAAAATTATATTATCAACTTTACCAGGTCTGTATTCATTCTTGCTATTTTATAGACAGCATATTCGCAAACGCTGAAGTCAAATAATTTGACAGGTTTTAAAATCCATATATTATACTGAACCGTCGTAAAGTTTATATTTAAATAATTATATGTAGTCCAGGCGCATGAATTCTATTCTTAATAGCAATATGACTGCTGTGACATTCTTCTTTCAAGAAGAAAACTTTTTCGTTTTCAAACGAAAGTTCTTGACACATAGTATGTGTTTCCGGCAGGATAGCTTGTTTAATTTAATTCTCAATATAGCTGTGTACATCTCCATAAATTACATTATTCAACAGTCAGAATTTACTATCTTTGCAATAAGACAAGCTTCTAGTTTAACAGAGTCGTTTTTCATTTGGTCTATATTTTTGTTCAATAGCTTTTTCATGTTTTCACATAGATAGTGTAAATATGATGAGTGCATATCAGCAGTTATGTGATATAGAGTTGCCTTGAACAGTAATAAATCATTTTGACGCGATGGTATTTAGGGTATGACGCAAAATAAACTCATCGATTGGCGTCACATATTACGTCAGCTACTTCATCAAGCTAATAATTTCGTAAATCTTTGAAACCGTCAATATCGCAGCATCTATTTGGCTGCGAATATATCAAACCTCATCTGTGCTTTCAGAGTCTAATCACTGAATTTGTGTGCGTAATCGGGTAAAATGCACTTCTACTTTTGTATGTTTTCGGCGTTGTTTTCATGAGTTGATTATTGTGAACGAACATATGAATGAATGAATAAATGTATATGTGAATGAATAATCATATGAATGAATTTTGCAACACTCAAGTGAAAATTCTTGAGATATCTTTTAAAATTTGAGAAAATAATAGCCAAAGCTGATCTAACCAACTATCGTCGAGCTACGTTTGTTACGAATAATTTACAATAGCAATGTTATCCTGTTTCAGAGGGTTTAAACCCAAGTTGCCGGTCAATATGTACCGTGGTAAAATAGTATAGATAATGTGGACCCAGCGATAGACATATTATATTACACTGAATATCATGATTTTTGGCTCACCAAGAAATACAAAGCGCCTCGGACTGCGAATTGACAACTACCGTGAATTACCTATCTTACTGCGTAGCTATGCAACGGTTTTATCAATTTATTTGCCGCTAACAGTTTATAATTCAGAAAAGAATAGAAAATTCTTTGGACCATGGCCACTGCAACATTTAGCTTGGAGATAGCCAAAAGCAGTAAATAGCACAACTAGAGAACTATATCTTACCAGAAAACAATACAATGGGTTATCTTTGTTTTGTAAAAAAACGGTGATGCAAATGTTGTTTTCCATATAATTTAGTCCACTAAAGCCCGACGGTAGTGAAGAATATATTACATCTGTTTGTATCTAAACTATGAACCGCCGTAGCTTAAAAATTGAGCATAACTAGCATAAGCTATAAGCCTTCAAACTTTGAAATCATAAGTATATACAACAGCTACAAAATCAACTGTCTAGTTGTTGCGTTTTTCTGAGTTTAGCTTGTTTTTTTTTTCGTTTTTGCATGAGCTTTTGCCGTGGTGCAACTTGGAATCGTGTTACTGTGAGCCACAGAGTCTAAATTCATAATCTCGATAATGATTGCCTTTTTGGAACACTCATGCTATGCTGACGACAATACTTTCATAAGATTTCGGATTTCTGCCACTCCATGCACTTCAGATAAATGATTTCACACCCGTGTTCTTTTACATTACTCTGCTTCAAATTTAGCAATTACCTTTTCGTCTCCAAAACGCTTAACACTTACTTCCCAAGTAGCGAGGCTATTGAATCATCCAAAACACATAATTTCGCAGCAGATGACACGTATTGTTGTAGTCGTCAGGCTATGACACCGTTTTCGCTTTAACTACTTATGATACTAATTGCATACACCAATCTCTTATAGTGAAATTCATGAGCTGAATATTTAATGTTTCAGATATGACAATCTCACCTACAGGAATGATCAACGGTCCAAGCTCCTCAGCGCTAGCTGTCGAGACTACTGACGACAATCCAACACTTCTCATATCTCCGCCATCGCCGCCTTCTGGAAATCAAGTCAGTAAATACCGCCCTGTAAACTTTGAGCTAGATAAGATGCCACATTTTGACACTTTTGAGCGATCTACTGACGCGAGCAATGTTTCTAATATAACAGTTCGGAGTCCTACTAATGTACGCGAGTCAAATGTTGACCAGTACAGCAATAACAGTAATTATAACAATAATATTAGCAATCATAAGCAACTAATAGAGCCAGATCGTGAAAACTCAAACGATATATCCTCTATGGAACCGAAATTAAAGGAACAAAATTTAAATCGAAGCAATAGTTTTGTACGTGACCGTTGGCGATCAGTTGCACGTCGAGCGTTAAAGAAGCATTGGCGTGATAGTGCAATTAAACTCGCAGATTCGCTGCAGAAACAGGAATTACGAGATTCAAGCAGTCGCTATTATAATAATTTTTGTTGCCACGAAGATGATGTACGACCGCAACACCAGCATCGATCAAAATTTCAACACAGCCTTGCAACAGTTTCCGAACTACAGTTAGTCGAAGAAGAAGAACAATCTGACAAACCTGTAATTACTGTTGATGCCGTTAACCAACAAGAAACACATCGTAAAAGTAGCGCTCGGGCTCATCCTATGATCGTTGATTTTTTTGAAAAGTTTTATGAACACACCGGTTTACTGGTTTCCCTATCAGACACTGGACAGTAACAGTCGCTTATCCATCGTTGGGCATTCCCAGATTTCCTCATGGAAAATACAGCATTACACGAATTGCTAGTTGATGGATTGGAAACACACCGGTAAAGTAGCGCTCGTACGATTGAATTACCAAGTTTCTCGCAAAAAATTTCTTCATGGAAACAATATATGATTCCAATCGGTTAGTTGTATGGATTAGAAACACATCGGAAAATTAACAGTCGGGCTCATCCATTGATCGTAGAATTTTTTGAAAAAATTTCCTCATGGAAACTATATGATACCAATCGGTTAGTTGTATGGATTAGAAAACATCGGAAAAGTAGCGCTAGGGCTCATCCTATGATCGTTGATTTTTTCGAAAAAAATTTCCTCATGGGAAAAATATATGATACCAATCGGTTAGTTGTATGGATTAGAAACACATCGGAAAAGTAGCAGTCGGGCTCATCCTATGATCGTTGATTTTTTCGAAAAAAATTTCCTCATGGAAACAATATATGATTCAAATCGGTTAGTTGTATGGATTAGAAAACATTGGAAAATTAGCGCTAGGGCTTATCCCATGATTGTTGATTTTTTGAAAAAATTTCCTCATGGAAAAAATATATGATTTCAATCAGTTAGTTGTATGAATTAGAAAACATCGGAAAAGTAGCGTTAGGGTTCATCCCATTATTGTTGATTTTTTTCGAAAAAATTTCCTCATGGAAACAATATATGATACCAATCGGTTAGTTGTATGGATTAGAAACACATCGGAAAAGTAGCGAAGAACTCATCTCATGGTTGTTCAATTTTTTGAAAAAATTTCCTCATGGGAACAATATATGATACCAATCGGTTAGTTGTATGGAGTAGAAGCTAAATTTCTGACTACAAGAGTATAAACATCGATGAATTATTGTTCATGCAAAGTTATGTAAGCTGAACTTTGTGTTTATGTGTTAATAACATGGTTATAAAAGTTGTATTAAAATTATTGGAGCTAAGTATTCATGGTACATTTCATGGATCCAACATTTTAGGACAAGGTGCGCACTTATGATTCTTCTAATACTACATGCCAAAGCTAACTAGCTAAATGAGAACCATACAATGCAACTTGACAACAATAGTTCAAGGTAGGCTAGACAGGCTTTTTCTGAGTTTATCAACGCTAGACTACATGAATTAAGAGATCCACTCTGTTGAGATGCAATTCATTTAACTTATAACTGGATTATATAATTCCAGAGGATAAGGAAAGCTCACAGCAGTAGCTCGAGGTAGGGTAAACAAGTTTTGTGGGTGTATCAAAGGTAGCCTAGATGGACTAATAATATCGAGTCTTTTGAGACGCAACTCTTGTTAACTCAATTAAACCTGGCTTATATGATTCCGTAATATGAGGAAAGCTCGACAGCAGTAGCACGGGGTAACGATAAATCACTCACAGGTTATGTATAAATCTAGTGCAAAGATAAGTAACCTAGAAACTTGAACTTCATCGTGGTATATAAGTATAAAAAGCATAAAGCTGTTTTAGGTAATCATATGTCAAAATATTTTTTGTGAGTTGAATGTTGTATAAATTTTGTATAAAATTATCTACCTAGCATAGGTTTATACACACGAAGCTGTCCAATGCAAAAGGAATTTTTGCTGTTTAAGGCAGATCTATTCATGTCGGTAACGCAACGTCGTAAGCATTAAACTATTGTAAAGCCACAACTTGTCGATGGCTTGCATTAGAGTTAAGGATGACAAAATTGTGCTGATTTTCTATAATAGTTTCTCGGTGTTAAAGGATTTGTACCCTTTCTGGCTATACTAGTTTATTAGCATAAAAGTAATGTTTTTGAATTCAAGAAAATATGTATTTGTAACTGGTAATATGCTGAAGTAGGCCAATGCCTAAGTCTTACCATGGCCGTAACGCCTAATACAAAACTCGTTACATTGAATGTTAGGTTCCGGTATACAAATGTTAATAAACTTCCTTTTGTCACAGCCGTCAAATGTGACATTGTTTTTGCCTTTATCCAGCCTGTGCTTTACATATTCAATACAATGCATATCATGTTGGAGTTATGTTGCTATGTTTTGAACTTTAAGCGTTGGAGTCCACTCACCCGGCTAAAGTGGTGTATGGAGAACGTCTCGAATTTATAATCAAAACAAAAAAGCAAATTCAATGAAGGCAGAAATTTCCAGTTGTGTAGTATAGCGTTTGACTTTAACTATGTTTGGCGATCAAGCGAACAAAGTTTAGAACCCATGCAAATGGTGCCGCCTAATCAGGGAATATGGGAACGGTTCGTCAACCCTGCGGCAACTGATGGAATGAACTCGATTCGCAATGCCGCCAAACTAATCGGCACGGTACTTATTAATACTGCCAGTGACTGTAGTTTGCTTCCGCAGTACGTTGGTTTTCCAACATCAACTGATTCGATCTGTAAGAGCCACACAGCTGCGAACACAACACCGATCAAAACGTACGGTTTTCGGACACTACACTTCCAAGTGACGGCGCTAACAAATGCAATCGAAAGCGATTTAATATTGCCAACACTAGCTCAACCGGTGTTGAGCCATGATTTTCTACGAGCGTACATTGTGACAGCACAACTCGGCCAGCTGTTATATCCATGGCTGTTGCAATAACAACCTAGATAAACAACAGAGATCTCGCGCTTAACCTACTGCCGCACTATCCTGTCAAATCAAATAAATTATACCTTTCATATTTACGCTGTTGGACCGATTTAAATTCGAACCAACAAATAACGCAACCGTCACGCATCCAATTCAGCATCACATTGTTACTCGTAAACCGCCTTGCTTTTCAAGGCCGTGAAACCAGTTCGATGACAAGCTGCAGGCATCGAAAAAAACACGCCAATCTATAACGCTTTAGCATTGTTTAACGAGGAGATTCGCCCTGGGTAGTGCCACTTGACGTTGTCAAGGAGTCGGATGATGGATTGATTGTGCCTTTGTGGTGACTATCCCTGCGTCAACAGTCGTACGGCGCCCGATCGCCATCCGATACGGAACTTAAACGACATCCCCCACGAATTATCTGGATGTCGATTCTTCAGCAAGGTGGATTGCGTCAAAGCGTTTCATCGGATTCTGATAGCGCCGGAAGATATCGAAAGATTCGGCATGTACCTTTGCTGCCGCATGCCATTTGCCCTGCGAAACACGTTACAAACGTTCCAACGTCTGACGGATCACACATTTCGTGATATGCCAATCGTGAAAACGTACATCGACGATATCCTTGTGGCAAGTGTCACCGATGACGAATGTCGCGACCATTTTAACCACACATTCGCATGTCTCGCAATATAGACTTAAACTCAAACGAACGAAATGAGAATTCTTCGTCTCGACAGTCGAATTTATGGGTGTTAAAGTATTGACGGAGAAATCCGCACTTTCGCGCACAATTTCGAGGCTATAAATCGATTCCCGCACTCAACAACAATCAGCTAGTTGCGACGATTCCTCGCCCTATGTGGTTTTTACCGCAGATTCATTGAAAACTACTACCAAATTGCCGCAATGCTCACTGATCTGGTTAAAACTTTGAAATTTTACTATGGATCGAATGCCTCAAAGTTAACGAATCTCCAATGACCAGATGCTGCCGAAACATCATTCCGCTCTCTAAAGCAAGAGATCGTCAAGCGCCCGATACTCGCTTATCCTCAACGCGATGCTTAAATTGTTCTCACGACGAATGCATTGAACCAAGCTGCTGGCGCAGTTCTGCATCAAATTACAACGGCGAGCTTTTGCGTCCATTCGATTTCTTTTCTTGAACCTTCAGTGACAGCGATTGAAACAATTCAACATTCGACCGTCATCTGCCTGCAATTTTTCTTGGCCGCAAGCATTTCGACTGGCCCATTGGCCAACATACGACTGGTTTATTATAGCCAACGTCTGAGTGTAGCTTACATGCGAGAGGCTGTGGAACGAAGCAAACACTCGTCGTCGGAATATTGTCGGCAGGAATAGACGATCCTTGTCGTCGTATCAGATATGTTTGCCGCTAAAAGACGACCGTCAGGATGGCAGCGGTGTTGTTTTGAAAAAACATTGGCAGATGTTGATCCCAAGTTGAGCAGCTGCGATTTCGTTGACCGGCGGCGTCGCTTGATCTGCAGCAACCGTTGTGCGCGAGAGGCAGTCAGCGACGATGTTTTTGGTCCCAGGCGCTTGTCGAATCATACTGTCAAATTCGGAGATATATAATAGCCATCGAAAGGAATTTAGCACTACATATAAAACTTGCAAAAATTGCCAAGCCACAAAAATCAATCTCCATACAAAGACACAAATCGAGTCTATACCGACGAAACAATTGTTTCACACGATTCTTCGTCGAGATCGTTGGTCCGCTACCGCCGAGCGACGGCAAGCGATATATCGTGAGATGAAGGACCGGTATTCTCGATGGCCTGAACTACTGCTCGTCAGTGACATTTCAGCGTCTAGAGTTGCCGACGCTCTTGTCAAGGTATGGATTTCGCGGTTTGGAGTTCCACAAGTTATAGAAACTGAGCACGTAGCACAATTAAAATTTTCCTTATGGAACCACGTAGTGTCAAAGTTAGGCATCAAAGGACAGTGCACAACGGCGTATCATCCGCAGTCGAACTGCCGAACATTTTCACCGCACGCTGTAGAATGCATTACGCGCACGCTGCGTAGGCTGCGCAGGTGTGCGTAACTTACTGTTCGTACCTCTCGGCATTCTAATCACAGTCAAAGACTCAGGATTTGCAACGACACAGCTGACGCTGGGAGATTACATTCATCTTCCTGGATTATTGCTCGACTACGCAAAGCAACCGCGTTCACATGGTTTGCTACAAACGATCGTTGCCACGAAACCGCGTGATGTGAAACGTATACATGTAACGACGTGCATTCCGCAATATTTGTCACAAGCTAAATTCGTTTGTATCCTGAACGAAACGGTGCACCACAGCCTCGAGCATCGCTACAAAGGACCGAGCAAAGTGATCAGACTGAGCCCGAGAACCGTTTTCATCAACAGCTCAGGTCGGGAGGACACTGTTTCGCTCGATCGCATGAAACCCACACATGTGGTCGCAGGACGAAACATGTGACGATTTCGACTAATAACCAACGTCACCGACATCGCACGACACCGACATGCTCGACTCACTAATCTGAGCGAAATTCTCCGGCCATCCTTGGTGGCCAGCTCTCAAGGTCCTGCCAACAGGTGCACCGATAGAGACCAAACGTTTACGTCCCAACGACGCTCCGATGAAATCTTTAGATACTGGTCGAATTTTGTGGTTAAACCCATTCACATTAAGCTATACTAGTCGACCAACAACAATGGTGTTAAAGATCGGGGCGTCCGGCACGCAATTCTCGAAGCCAGCCGTTGTTTGCAACGAACGACAACTAGGACAAGTTCATCAGCATCAGCACTCGATGCTACTGCGCACCGTCAATCGTGAATGATTCCTCAACTCAAGTCTGCTTTGAGTCTCAATTCGAAGGCCGATCGACACCACAAATTGGTTCCATTCGCTGCTGATACAATTGCCACCATCCTAGCTCCGCTCTTCTGATGAGTGGCTTTTTAACCAGTTTGAAGCTGTCCGGTCTAAATTTGAAATTAAACATAGAAACCGGTTCTATATTGACTGGACTAACTTTGGCTCGCTAATTTGCATAGCCATTTAATTTCCCTTAAAGAAACACCGTTGTGTGCAATGGATCGCCTTCAGATGTCAAGGCCTTTCGCCATGATATTCCTTATTATTCGTTGTTATAATTTGTTAATAAAGATTTCTTCCGTGGCTGTCATTACGAAACGGAGGTAAGACCAACAAATTATAATGCATAGGTTTTTCAGCCAGTGCACATGCCGCGTTCACTGATATAGACTCTGATTATTATATTACTTTCTCCACAATTTTATCTGGAAAATATACTGAATAAAAATGAAATGTAATCAAAGCCTCCTGCTGCGTGCTTACTTTCGGTATGATCTACGCTACTTCTTTACTGAAAATAATTGGTGGTATTGAACTTCCGCGCAAAACTTGATGACGATAATGGCTGATAAACACAGATCATCAAATATAATTTTCATTTTGTACGCATGAGATTAGCTAGAAATTGCAAATATTATATTAGCTTTGTTAGTGCATGTATAAGGTCTACCATGTTTACCAATATTATAAATTCGCGTACACTGTAGTGACAGTAGAATTGCTAAATATTTATTCGTGAAATTACAGATGTTAGCAGCGAAATTCGTTACTGAATCGTGACGAATGCCTACCAAGACAAATATTTCAGTGTTTACTTTGGTTGTGTTTCTACGCATACGACTGCTGTGACATTTTGTTTTAGACAAAATAAACCTGAATGCCGACAAAATATTTCTAAACGCGTTTACAGTTTCAAATAATATGATTTATTCGTGATGTTGTTGCAACCTCTATATTGCCTTTATTTACTATTTCAGGTTATCTTCTTCTCGTTGTGTGTTACTCTGTTTTTGGTGGTTCAGTCTTTTACAGTGTTGAAAACCCAGCTGAGAACCAACGCAACGTCGACGCACTGCGATACTATAACGTTGCAAGAACTGATTTTGCTCAAAACGTTCACTCGGTTCTTTCAACAAGCATCGAGCTTATAATTAAGCATGGCTGTGATTTTCCGACGATGCTAATAAGCGATCCTAATCCCAATACGAACAGCAATCATGATAATAGCACGACGACTGAAGTTGAAATCCGTAAGCTTAATTTACACGATATCATAGTCGATGTATTGGAAGAATCCAGGTTTGGTCAGCCTCCAGCGCCAACTGACGATTGGACGTTTCTAGGTGCCGTCTGGTTTTCGATTACAATATTTACGACTATCGGTGAGTATAGTACTCTAAATTTGTTTGTCAACTATACTTATAGTGGTGGCAGAGAGACGAATATGCCTGCTGCGTCGTCGGACCCTTCCCCGCACTCGGCGCGAAGTGTCGACCCCCTACCGTGACAGATCGCCCTACCACTCCCTTTGCTGGAGGCACCACAAACGCCGCAGCCATAGGCGCCATCACCACCCACTCTCCCCCCCCCCCGACGATCCAGCTACTCCTACCAGGGACCTGGGAGTGCATGTATTTTTATTTATGCAGTTAAATTTTACTATAAATCGTTTATATTTTATTAAGGTAGTCCGTGAATTCATTTCAGAGACGTACACCTGGGTTGTTCATTTGTCGTCAAGAAAATTTACAGCTTTAAACTCTATTATAGCGTACTAATCAAGAGCTTCGCTTGTATACGCGATTACGAATTGGCACCGTAGTTTATAGTCCTCGTTTAATAAAGTTCGTTTCGTATTCACGTTTCCTGATAATACACATTTATACCATTTTATATGCTTTTAAGTACAGCATGACATTTAATGAAGACGGAAAATCGTGCGAAATGTATGAATATTTGAATTGTATTCGCTTGATTCCTGTTCCCACGTTCGCTAAATTGTGTTTTAACAGAATTACGCACGAATGTTTGACCGATTCAGTTCGTGATTTTGCCAAAGCAATAGCCACGGTGTAGTACAGAGCTTTAATTTCACTCATGCACTAGTTATTGTTTGTCTGAACTTTGTTGTTATAAATTATTTAATTGTTCCTCCAACTAAACCAGCCAGCGCTTGAATTGGCAATATTTCACTGTTCCGCCAAATAAATCTTTAGGGACGGAAATGCACGCTATGCCGTTCTCCATATACTAAGCCTGAGCCTTAGTCTTAGCCTAAGCTAAGGTCCCTATAGGAGCCATATTGTAAGCCTAAGCGTAAGTCCGGTGGCCGAACCCTCTAAGCTGTTCTTATTTCTAATGTTATAACATCCCGGCCCTAAAGGTGACATAGGCCGAAATGTTTATTTTATGTCATCTGTTAAATCCCAAGAAGTCAAAGTTTGAAACATCATATAAACTTATTTTCAATGTATGTTGCAGCATACTTATAAATTAGATCAAACATAAAACTTTGTGTCTTTTCCTGAAACTAGACCTTCCACAAATTAATCCCTTTCCACCTTTTAATCCCAAATTCACACTCTATTTTTGTACCTATCAGTTGTTTATACAAAAAGTCGAAAACGATTATCCGAAAAATTCGGAAATACGAAAAACATAACATTGTGCAGTTTGCTTAGAAATCATCAAATATTTTATTGTTCATTGGGCGGTGCGATAACTTTAGATCTAATGGACGATTGCATGCGTTGATTATGTTAAAGCTTTAGAGTTATTAGGTAAAGTTATCACAAGAGCCTATCTTTCAAGAACGCAAATCAACTGTGACTTGTCATTGATACATGCATATGATTAATCCAGCATTTATCATCGCCTAGTACACGCTAAGACATCGTTCACTGTATTTCAACCAGTGCCTTATACCTAAAGGCATAATCAGCGAAGAAATTTTACACAGTGTTAAACGGCGAATTTGAGTAGACTCTTAATGTTCCGTCGATCATCGGTTTGAAGGCCTGTGCTGCGAGTATTCCCGAGGCTGAAATTTCTGTGTAGTATTTATTATGATTTAGCACTTTCTTGGAAAAGTGGAATTACATGTTAATATGTCCAATTTCTGGCAGCCCCTACAGTACGGACGCTGCAATATAGGCAAAAAAATAATGTCACAGTCAAAAAGCGGTATTAAAAATCATAAAAGCGGCAAGACATACGGCTTTGATGCATAAAATCACATTACCTGATGAAGTCTATCAGCGTGGTCGTGTATGTCGAATTTAGTGGTTACTTATTACAAAACCAAATTTTCATTTGAAGTTGCTAATTAGATGGGACAAACCATGGAATAATGAAATAACAATTAGATTTTTGCAAATAAACTTCATCGATGGTTCGGATCTACAAATTCAGAAAAGTGATTATGTTCCTTATGTAGCCTCTTTTAAGGAATTTTGAGCCTTGCGACTATTTGGAGTGTCAGATGCAACGCTCGGCGGTAACGATTATATAGTAAGCGAAACGATTACTGTTTAGAGTTTTTTTATAGGAACAAATGTATAGATATTTGCGGCCACTCTGAATCCAATATCGTTCTCAGGTGAGAGAATTGATTTTTGTATTGCTGCAATCTATTTTAAATCAACGAATGTGAATTACAAATTCGCGGCAATTCGTCGTTGTGAGGATAAATACGTGCACTATT
Organism: Trileptium ribeirensis; assembly: GCA_030248225.1. NCBI lineage: Eukaryota > Metazoa > Nematoda > Enoplea > Enoplida > Thoracostomopsidae > Trileptium > Trileptium ribeirensis. The sequence continues at coordinate 61,533 of JASANE010022309.1, read as the reverse complement.
GCTGGGTTCAACTTTGTTGGAGTGGAAGCTCAACTCCATTCAGTGTGGTGCAGTTGCCCTCAAGTCATAAGCTTAAAAGAGATCTTATTTCTTTGTGCATTCTTCAATTTATTCAAACCCTATCAAATTTCATATTACATTATTTATATTTAAGTAATACGCCCTAGTAAGAGTTAACACTTTAGTAACTTCTGTAGTTGTTCGACAACAAACACGTCGTGGCGAAGCGTTGTACTAACTTGTACTGCCTGTACTGTGCGTGTGCAACCGTACGCGGTTAATTCCCGGCTCGCTTTGCGAGGAATCTTAAGGTATCGCTGCCTAGTAATTGTTCCAACTTACTTCAACGTGACTTTCTGACGTGACATGAGTTTTTAACCGAACTTTTCGGACTCGATTATTTCCCCTAAGATCTATGAGTGTTCACCCGATACTCCAAATGCAAATGAATACATGATATACAAGATTAAATATAGGCTCACAGCAGTACTGATAAACACCAGCAGTATTGGCCTAAATTCAGTGGTATTAAATTCATACTGTCGCAGTATACCGGGACATGACAGATCGTGTTTTATGTTTGAAATATAGGGTCAGGTATTTAGCCACCCCAATCCGAAATTGGGCTGCAATAATGTTGGTATCAATCGACTCAGCTCAACGAGCTGGTTTAGAACATACCCATTTCGGCTGCATTTATAACAAAAAGAATTTCGATTTTTTGTTTCCAATAGTCTGCTTTGGTATCAAAAACTCAAATATAATATTTTTAAATAAACGGTTTTTATATATCTTTATGAACCAAATTGATAATCTGGGTTTAATTCTGATAACATCGTAAAATTCGCTCACGGGTTAACGAGTTGGGCTTAGGCTTAACCTTAATCTTAGAAATTCACATAAATTGAAATGACACCTTCACTTATAATCGATTAAGCTGGTTTTGCCACTGCCAATGGCGTACAATATTATTCATTTATCAAAAAAATGATTTTTGAAACTTTAGTGCGTCCTGGATGAAACATTGCGAACCCAAAAATTTGAAAATATAATCATAAGCGTGGCCAAAATCGAAATTTTTTTTGAATCGGTGCGTAATACTGAATGGATTGGTGCAAAATTTAGCGCCGTATCTTCAAAATTGGCTTATTTCAGCCTGCAGGAGGCTAAATAAAAGACTCAAAATCTATACAGTGAGACGGCGAGCCTTGATCGTCCATATCTCAACAGTTTAGACATTATTTCATAAATGTGCCTATTTGAACTGTTGAATAACCAGTCAAATTCAAGATAAATTTTCACGATTATCTTCTAATTTTGTTCGTCATGCTGATGTAAAGTAGCTCCAACTAAAATGATACACTAAACAACTAACGTAATCGCCAAGCAATCTAGTTAATTGGTGATGAATGTATATTAAATCTCATAATAACCAGCATGTACAGTACCGTACAACGGTTGTTCCCGTCCACCCTCCCCTTTCAATTTTTTCGTGTTTGTGCCCATGAATAGCGCCAAGAGATTTCTAAACAGTGGAAACCCAATGATCTCAGCGTTTCGTAATCCAAAATGAGGATTTTTCGCAAAAAAATTTGCTTGGAATATGTGTGGGTATCATGAGCTAAAGAAATAGAAGTTGTTCGTTCGAATAGTCACGGCAGACTGAAATTCGACAAAAATTATAAATGTTTATTAACCAAAACAGGTACTAGTTATATATATACATATGAACTAACCTAAATTTTATGAATGTGTAACCAGGGGCGCAACTCGCGGGGCACAGTCACAGAAAAGAAGCTGCTGTAACTCAACAGGCGGGACCACACTCACTTATCGAAGAAAAGAGGCCGCCGTAAAACAGCCATTGCCCTATTTTCAAGCTTTTGAGTGGCGTACTGCGTCACTGTCATTAGCTGATATTTATGTAATTTATGTAGAAAGGTCCGCTTGACTCATTCAAAATATTTGCTTGGTTAGTTTTATTTTATGTTGATATTTATTTTTAGGTTATGGAAACTACGCTCCGCAAACAACAACTGGTCGTATTTTTACAATTTTCTATGCACTGTTCGGAATTCCTCTGGTACTACTAATGTTAAGCGAAATTGGCAAACTTTTTACAATATTGCTCAAATCTGTTTATAACAGATGTATCGGTAAGTGTATAAGTTTCTTATAAATGTGAAGTTTGAACAATTGTATCATAAGTAACCGCACATTCCCATATTTTGTAAGATCAGGCGAGCAATAAATAAAATCAAATTAAGAACTCAGATTGTCTGAATTGCAATATTTTTGACTAGTTTAAGCTTATATTTAGCAATATTTCATTTCATCGCTACAGCAATTAGCAATTGTGTTTGGCATAAATTCTAAGATACGACAAGTATTAACCAGCTGATTAATGTCTCCGCAAATACATACATTTCAACCAGTTAGCTACAGGTAGTAAAACAGTAATTATTATATAGCAATGGCATTAGCACGGAAATATATTTTATGCTTTCAAACTTTGAAATAACTGAAATATTAGCATATGTCCCTTTGCCATAAGCTTATTAGGTAGTGTGCGATTGAAGGAACCATTTAGTCTTTAACATAGGTCATTAATGATATTTGTCACATTGGTTAGATTACCGAAGCTAAAATATCGTTTTAAGGTACTAATGTCAGAATTTCGATTAGAGTCAAATAGATCATATAATATCTCACATCGTCCAGCTTACGAAAGCTAAACATAGATATACCGAAAAACACTTTACTATAACGAGTGAGATATCTGAATTTTGATTACAACTGCATTCCAGATGTTAACATAATATTTTTCAGAAATGTATACGATTGTAAAGTTGTGCCTTCGAAGACGAATTAAGAAAATGAAACACCCGGCAAAATCCTTGCAGCAAGGTGACTTGGTTGAAAACGGCTTAAAGTACGTAATTTTATAACTGTTCAAACTCATAAATTCCAATTCATTTGTGCTATATATTTAAATGTTATACAAAATTAGCTTTTTTTGCAAAAATTAACTGCATAAACGATATTAGGTCCGACGAAGATTTCGATAGGTTTGACGAAGCAAACTTTGTTGCTCTGAAAACAATCACCAGAAATAAGTTTATCAGTTTAAACTCTTATCCAGTTAACTAGCATTGTTTATCTATAAGTGTTCTTAAAATGTCAAAATGAGAAAATGCTGTGGAAACATTGAGGGTTTAAAATTATATATATATATTGTAAAAAGTTATTTTTTTTTATAATTGTAACAATTATAACATTTATAACAATTGCATTGTTATATATATATATATATATATATATATATATATATATGGATATAAATATATATATATAATATAGTAATAAAATTGAGGATACACGAAGTAATATATTTCATTTTATCAATCATTTATTATAACATTCCATTTTGTTAGTAACCGTGGGCTCACAAGTTCAATTTTTAGGCTGAATTTTGAACAAAATTTTAGAAAATGTAATCCAAATGTCAGTGCAATTTCTAATAAAAAACCGGGGCAATCGTGATGAGTTAAAATTTTATTATGCCATTTTACCAATATCCTGTTACAATATATTCTAAAAATTTTTTTATTATTTATTGTGATAAAGTATTGTTCTTCAGCTGTTGAATAGTGTTCAAACGTTCAAATTTGCAAAATTTGTCACAAAAAAGAAAAATGCATTCAAAGATTGATATTTCGTCTCCATTCACCTTAAGCAATGTGTAGCAACATGGTGTAAATTCTTGTCAAAAAATTGATATATATTTTCATTGATATAAATATATATAAATTGACTATATTTTCAAATATTTTGAGCCCAAAAAATCAACATATATTTTCTGTTTGGTTTTCAGGAAAAGCGCTTCTATTTTACAAGACGACTGCTTTTCAGACATCTACACGGATGCCGAATGGCACAGCTTCGATTTTCCGGTTCCAGTTGCAATAAGCCTTATCCTGGGATGGATTTTGGCAGCAAGTTTCGTTACATGGCTGTGTGGAGAATTTAGTTTTATCAACTCGGTATATTTTTGGTTCATTAGCTTTACTACTATTGGGCTAGGCGATTTTACGCCACACGACGAAATCACAGCAATTGCTTTTGTTCCTGTTCTGCTGGTTGGACTCGCGCTTTTATCAAGTTTGATTACGCTGTTACAACAGAAGATGGAGCGGATTGAAGGTAAGGCGTAAAATTGAGATTTTTTGCAGCCAGGCGGCTGTGACAGTTTTTATATTTTCACTTTTACAATATTGGCATATTAGTTTCGTTGAATCACAACGACCCATGGTCTTGGCTCGTGCTCACTGGTAAATTTTGAGCTGTCCTACTTACACGCTCACAGACACACTTTTTGCTTCCAATCAACAAAAACACACTCAGGTAAAACAAAATATTGGCAATAATTTTCTAAAAATACATTCCGAAGATAATACTATATGAATTACTCAAAAATGGTTTTAGCGATAAATAGAAGCATCTGGACAACGTGTATATAGAGGGGTTGAAAAGCCTGCAATTAAATAGTAGCCAGCGCAAGAAATAAACCTAATTACTAACAGATTTTCTAGGCAAGACAGGAATTTGATTACGGCGAGATGTGTGTGTAACTAGTAAGATGTAATATTCGGGTTTAGACCATATAGCGTGACATCAAGTAATGCATTAAACTATGTATTATTGTGTGCGTCAATCTGACGTTTTAGGCGTGTATTGGCAACTCTGCTCCATGCTTGCTGAATTCAGAATTACCATAAAATTACTCTGATTTAAAGTATCATTAAGGCCGTACGCTATTCCGAGTGTATTCAGAAACACGCTAGGTCACATTTTTCGACCCAATAGCTGATTCCAACTTCGCTGATCAAAGCCATCTCAAAATTGTTGCTTCCTAGTGCCATCTGTTTACGCGAACGTAGTCGCTCACTGTCTAACGCTGAATGTCGACCTAGAATAATTTATTCCAGTATACGCTGCTGTCGATGTTATGCTCCTTCGTTTTTGAATCATGTTATTGTTATTGTTATTATTCGCAATACACCTTCATTGTTCTAGTTTTTTTACAGTGTACATATTTCAAAATCAAACTTAGCAAACCAATTCAGGTGTAGGGTGTCATTTACTCTGGCAGCGTTCTATGTTAAGTGTTTGTCCGTCGAGACGACGTGCTACAGCATTTGAATGAGAGATAAGCCATACGTGTTTGAAAGCTCCTAAGCCATACGTGTTTGCTTTACCATAATTACTAACATTTTCATCAATAATATACTACGAGTAGTGCCCAAAAAAACTTGTACACAAAATAGCTCATGGAATTACAAAATCTATATACAAACGAAGTTGTATTAAAGTTGAAATTTCATCGCTTAATGTTCAAAAATCCTAATTAACCCATTGAAATGTACTGACTCCGGCGCTAAATAATCACAGACAGTCGGAACCATGTGGGAGCCACACTGACTAATTATAGCTGAGTGAATTACAACCTCGACAGGCTTAGGTTGAGTGAAATTTCAAACAACAATTAACAATTACACAATATTCGTACGCTTAACATCTACTTTAACATAATCTGATGATTTAGTCAAACGACTTGCGAATGAGATCAAGATAGGGAATAGTGGCATGCATAATGGCCTTTGCGCAGGTGTCAATGTCAGCCTTCCAGGGGGACCTCATTAAGCATACTAAATAGTAGACATGTGCGCAACCAATCGTACGGCTTCCGGAGACACGTCGTGAAGCGCGCCCGCAGCTTTCTACGCTCGATAGCTTGTTTCTGTATGACCAAGAAGCGTAGCAAAATTTTAACTTTCGCGAACTTTGAGGTCTATACTCGTGTTTATGATAGCCCGGGTAGTGTGGGCATATGGTATTTGAAAGTTTTCCAAAGCAGCTGCATTATTTTCCTATATTAGAAATAGCCTTCTGTCCAAATTAAAATCCCTACTGTTCAAAATAGCCACCTATACTTCTCGTGAATAAAAAATAAATGCCCACCTGCTGCGTATTTCTACTTCACTTATCTGACTTTTTGAAAACGACTAATTTTCCTCTAAGACGCCGGAAATAAATTCTTGATAACATTCAAAATGTCTATTACCCGGTACATGGGTAGTATTGCTTATGCCTAGCTAATGCCACAACTGTCACGAATACAACGATGCACCTAAGAATTTATTGTTTTTAGCAACAAGACCTGTCGAATTGTGCTGTTTTTCAGATATTGTACTCGAAGATTATCTTGGTTGGGAAACACACACTGACGAGAGCTCCAATTCATCATCCGATGAAGACGACAACATTAGTGATAAAGAAAAGCAGTCGACAATAAAATATGACGACAGGCACTCGCTCAAAACACCGCGTCCGCAAACTCCCGAAATGACGCTTGGGATTTTCTCCACGGGGTCACGAGAAAATGTTTCCCGTGAAAATCGAGCCACCGCATTAACCAAAATAAAATCTCGAAGATCACGGCAAAGTTCACAAAATACTGCGATTGCAGCTGTTCCTGTTCCTTGTGAAACGAAGAAACCGAAATCACCTCCAGTGCTAAAACCAGCTCACCACGCAATGCTCGATAATTCGTTGAATATATGGCGCCGGCCTGATGTTTTTAAATCCGGTTTTATGAGCCAAACGTCCCGTGATCCTAGTCATGGTGTTGTTTTTCGGCGTTCTGGATCTGGGATTAATACAACGGCTGCTACTGATAAAGCAGTACCGCCGAACATTGCAAAGGTCCTGGAAATGCAACGGATATCCAGGGTACCACGTCGCCGGCGCGGAGTTCAAACAGACGAATCGGCGGTGTTTGTTCAAAAAATGTCTCATATTACAAGTTTACCATGGCGAGAATATCGTAAACTAAAAGGAAAAGAACCGAGTACCGGCGATAATTATTATTATTTAGATATGATCGACGATGATGTGTTTTAATTAAGTTTTATCGATAACGTGGTTCGTCCTGAGAATAATGCGCCCATCTACTCGAAAATCTTTGTTGACGGGCTCGTTATTCTGTAAATTAGTAAACATTTTTAAACATTTGCTGGGTACTATTCTGCTTAAGCAGTAAAACGCTTTATTTCCGAGTATATATTCACTACATATAGATTATATATTTTGGATGCAATTTATTATTTTTTGACTTATATGTTGAGAATGGAAATATGTTGTGATCATCGTATATTAATGTTTATAAGGCAGTTTTTCAGACATCTATACATCCGTATCGGACTGATGCTTGTAACTATTTTTTTCGGTTGTATAGAGAATTATGTGCGATTGTTTTTGTACAGCATTTGCGCTAATTAGCAAAGAGGGATTGAGTATATAATCAGTTTTTGAGACAAAAATTAAGTAACAGTTAATACTCGCTTATCAAATAGTGAACAGAACTGCCTACATAGTTACAGTGCTAGTTGTATTCGTTTTACTCTAAGCACTTTAAAATTACGCGAAAGAGGACGAAAACCCTGATTTTAAACGAAAAAGGATATAAATGTTCATATATAAGGTTAAATATGTTTAAATATGTGATCAATCGCTGTTTGTATTTACAATTGATATCGTTTATTTTATAAAAATTAAATTTATGTGCAAAATATACTTATGTATTATTATGTCGAATCTCTCTATAAATGACCCGCGATATCGCACTTTCATTTTGATCAAAGCCATCAATAAATCCTTACTTAAGCATTGACTATACCATTCTGAGTCTGCAAATGACACTGAAAGCAAAACAAATCAATAACAATGGTTGATATTGTTCAAAACAGGCACTGCTTGTCGCTAAATGACCTATTTTACCCATAGATATTATCAAGAGTCCATAATAAATATTCTGTGGAAGAGCATGATACTAGGTCATACCAAGAGTGCACTAGGGAAGAGTATGACACTTCCCTGCACTCACGTATTAGCCCGTGTTTGATGACGCGGGCGTTTTCGGCCTGACCCCTCCCTAGTTTCAGGGGGTCTAGCTCGGACGCCCCCCAGTTTTTGGGGGGTCGGTCGGACCCTCCCCCAATTTCTGGGGGGGGTCGGTTTATAGGCAGCTGGTTATGAACCGACCCCTCCAGAAATTGGGGGTCCGAGCTATCCCCCACAAAAAAAAAACTAGGGGGGTCCGAGCTACCCCATCCCCCCAAAACTGGTGGGGGTTGGGGCATCTGGACCCTCCCAGAAACTTGGGGTCAGGCCGAAAACGCCCGCGTCATCAAACACGGGCTAAAACGTGAGTGCAGGGAAACGTCATACCCTTCCCTAATGCACTTTTTTTATACTCATATGTATATTCTCCTATACGATGATGTGGTCGTTTTTGGCTGACGCCCCCAAGGATTCCAGGTAGCAAAGTCTTGCCCCGACGTATCGCCCATCCCCCAATGCTTCTTAGGGGGTAACAAATATCAGGTCCCCAACAACCAATCCGATTCGGACAGCAGCAGCAACTATTAACACAAAACTGACATTGTAACATAGTCTTATTGTTCTTAAAACTAATCATAGTGTCGTGCTGGAATGTCGAAGCTTCTTTGTATATATTTAAAAACCATGCAGAAAATTCAGGTTATAGCGCTCTAACTTAATTGGACTCTGCTCGGTTGTTTTACCAGATGGAAATTATTTATATAATTTTATTATATATTAACCAAGTACAGCTTGAGCTATCACGTCCTCGAAATTTGAATACTGCTAAATATATATACAGCGAGAACACCTAAGGATTATTTCAGGTCCCACTATATAACTGCCGGAAAGCTTGACATGATTATGTTAGGATAACAGTTTAAGTGTAATTGCTAATCCCTGGTTTAGGCTCACGCGTGGGCTTAGCCTTAGCCTTATAAAGATCAAAATTTATTCGATCGTTCGAAGGAGGTGGGTAACTTGACGTGATATGCTAGGGGAAAGCTTAACACGATCCAATTAGAAACTAACGTACACTTCTGGCATAATGCGGTGATGGTGATTCTTCCAAATACTTTCTGGCGCATAACATCGTTAAGCGTGAGTTCCTTTTTAAACTGATTAACACTTTGAAACAGGAACGGCCAACGACATCGTTGAGCATGATTTACTTACATTTTAAGGTAACTATCGCTTTGCAACAGGAACAGGCGGCGACACCGTTGAGCATGATTTACACTTTAAGGCGATTAACGATATGGTATCGTTTTGAGCATGATTTAATTTTTAAGAATGGGTTTGTTGTTGTATTTCTAGCTAGTGGTGCAAGATATGTGCGTCATATTACTTTTGAATTCTATATTCAGATTACTTATGCGACTAATTTAAAGTTTATATACCGCGATTGGTGCCATTTCGTTTAATTTTTGTACATGTGCAGAAATAATGACTGCTTTCGAGTCCGCTTATATTAAGTGCAACTATTGTACTAGCTGGTAAAACTCTAAGTAATTATGGACGTCAGTTTTCTGAATTTACAACGTATATGGCTTCATGGATCCCAATTTACAAATTATGGACGTCAGTTTTCTGAATTTACAACGTATACGGCTTCATGGATCCCAATTTAAAATTTATGGACGTTAGTTTTCTGAATTTACAACGTATACGGCTTCATGGATCCCAATTTACAATTTATGGACGTCAGTTTTCTGAATTTACAACGTATACGGCTTCATGGATCCCAATTTACAATTTATGGACGTTAGTTTTCTGAATTTACAACGTATACGGCTTCATGGATCCCAATTCACAAAATGGACGTCAGTTTTCTGAATTTAGAACGTATACGGCTTCATGAATCCCAATTTAGAAATTATGGACGTCAGTTTTCTGAATTTACAACGTATACGGCTTCATGGATCCCAATTTACCAATTATGGACGTCAGTTTTCTGCATTTACAACGTATACGGCTTCATGAATCCCAATTTACAAATAATGGACGTCAGTTTTCTGAATTTACTACGTATACGGCTTCATGGATCCCGATTTACAAATTATGGACATCAGTTTTCTGAATTTACAACGTATACTGCTTCATGGATCCCAAGTTACAAACATTGGTTTTCGTGGCATTTCTAGTTCATCTATTCGTAACGCCTGATTAGTGATAAAAATTATAGAACATAAATTTATTTTTATTGAAGAATATGTAATAAATATATGTTAATATTTATTTACCTATTAACAACAGTTTTTGTTAAATATATAAACCGTGAAAATAGCAAATATGTACGTATAGAAAGGTAATATATTAAAGTCATACTCCGAAAATTTACAGTGAAAACACAAACTAACACATTCTGTGATTCGGCTTCTTAGAACCTCGCTTGGCTCATAAATAACAAAGCGTGAGCAAACGTACGCCCGAAACTAAGGTCGCTTAGCACGCCGCTCCGTAATGTACGTTGTAACAATTGTGTTACTTTTTGAACTAAAGAGGTATATTACAATTACAGCCAATTTAATAGCACAATTTAGCACGTTAAGTACAAATATTATTGTAATACATTTAAAGTAATGCTACATATCTGTTTGACCTTCGTGTTTGTGCATATATGTCTCCGATGTGCGGATTCTTTCCAAAACCTTTTTCCGCGCCGACGTGAGAGCTAATAATCGACTGGAATGCAAATTGGTCGTCTTGACTGCTCCACATTGACTATCTATTCAGGAGCTAATTCATTGTTCTGTTAGCAGCTGACAGTTCGGCTTGCAACACTGGATCGATTAAGTCACTGCTGCTGTTCTAAAATGGTACAAAAATTGTACGATTTTATGGCTGAAAAAAGCACGATTGCGTTACAAAATCAAATCTTCCATAATAATTATAAAAAACCATAAAAACTTAAAACCAAATGTTTATGGGTTATATATTAGCTATTTAACCCTTAGCTCACTAATGTTAAAAATATTTTTCATACAATTTTAATACTGAATGTAAAAAGGAATATTATTTTTAACATTAAAGGCATTATTATAATTTCGTACAGATTATTCTTTAATGTTTCGGAAGATATCGCTTTGCGATAAATGTGGAAATATATAATAAGTGTCCGCTGCGAATTTCTATATTATTCAGGCAATTCTTACTTTCCAGGATTATTAACCACATATGTAGGAAATTTTTTTAAGAAATATTAAAGGAAATATTTTCTTAGCTACATTAGCGATGAAATAGTCCCTAAATGTGTTACATTTGTTACAAGACATTGCTTTAATATATATATATGAAATATATTTTACCAAGAATCTATATTAAAAAATTAGCCATAGTTTTAGCGTAACACATTCTTCTCTGTGTAAAGGTACATCCATTTGAGCGTGCATTGACGATCAAAAAATTTTCTAGAATGTCTTAACTGTACTGACGACAGTTTTCTGAGCTGAATTTTATTTTAGCCTTTATTCGCAATTATAGCAATACGAATTACCCTTGACTTTAACGTAAAACTTTCTTCTCCGTGTAATGATATATCCATTTGAGCGCGCATTGACGATGAAAGGGTTTTCTGGAAATAGAATATAACAGTTAGGTAAGTATGTTTACTAAAAAGTGCCTGATAGTTTAAACCGATTCTTGATGCGCACAAACAATGACACAATTACACAAATAACATTTTCGATAAAGCCTCAAAAAAATGGCCATATAATGTAATTATATATTGTTGGATGATCATATTTTACAAAAATTCAATCTTTACAAACCGTATTTACTAAGATAAAGCTATGACTATTTTTTATATATATTCGATCTGCCCCAAGCGATTTAACTAAAAGCTCGCTCGACTGTATGTATTTTCTGCACATATTCTGCAAACATGTTGATTCAACGTAAATGGTGCAATTGCCTGACTTTAGTACATTAAGTAGCAATGATGGTTGGACAAAATAGACGGTCGCATCGATAGTGTGAACTCTTACCCGTCATAAAAAATAAATAAACGAAGATAAGAGAAAAATTCCAAAAGAACAAAAATTGCGATCGTATTAACTGTGTAACCGCCATTTGCATATAGAGGTATGGAAGATATGCATCAAAAACGAATCTAATTGCAAAATCATATTTCAGCTATCAACATCATGCATTTTCCAACTTAGCAAAAATAAGGTACAGCTAAGCAACTATTAAGCGCCTCGGCGAAATAGTAACGGCTGAGAAAACTGGATTTCAGTAAAATGTATGAAACTTTACACGCAAATGCAAAAATATAAGCTGGAGAGCAGACACTGACAGCTAGTAATGTAAAATAAAAACAGCAATATATTAACCGCCACAGACGCAATATGGCTTTTAAATGAAGGAAAAGTCTTTTGCACCATCGGCTTTCCACGTTTAGCTTTAACATAGCAAAGGAGGAAAAATGGAAGATTATATGTTTTCTGCAAAATACTATTACGGGTTATCCTTCTTTCTATAAAGCTGTCAATTTAATGTAATAATTTTCGCAAAATAAAGCACAACTGTAGTAGGTACTTATTATGTGCAAAATATTATTATAGTTAGGACTTATAAACCCTAGCTCCTAGCAAATAGTAATGCAAGAAATGAGAATTCTAAGTAAACTCTACAGCGGGAGCAGCCATGAACACTCGATTTTGTACCAGGGTCATCGGTGTTACGGCCCATCATGTCATAGGTATATCGTCCATTAGCTCTACTTCTGTGCAAACACATTTAGCAAAATATATCAATTTTGTTGCAATTTTTTAAATCCAAAACATTTATAAATTAGTAAATAAATTAATAAATTAATTAAATTAATAAATTAATTGCATAGCTACCTTTTTGTTTACACGTAAAAGGACGACATTTTATTTCAACAACTATAATAACTCAGACGCACATAACACGATTTTTTCTAATGATTTTCTATTTCATGTGTTGAGAGATTAGCAGATTCATGCATGCGTGTTTATCTGTAACTCCAACCATTAGGTGAACCGATCTGACCACTATTTTTACTACACATGTGAACTTACAAGTTAAATATATGGCTTTAATATTAGGTCTGTGTCACGGTGAACTGTGTAATATAGTTGGTTTAAATTTTAAACTTGATCAATTAATCTACTTAGAGAATGAAACTTGCATTTGCCGTCTACAACCGACTAATGCCTATTAAAATTTGACCGTTTCATTATTCTTGTCCAAATCAGCATGCTAATAATGACACGTGCCATCCGTGTGATCTGCCGGATAAGGGAACAACGCTGAGGAACCATTATTTATATTCTTAATTCTGCTATCAACTGTCGAAATGAGTTGCGTCAATTTGAATTTGCCATAATTGTATAGTGCAGGTTTGTGTGTATATGTATTCTGTTTATTTCATCCCGGATGGATGTTAAATTTCCTGGACAACTTCAGCGCATTATTCTACATTCTGACTAGTTATATAAGGCAGAAGTTAAGTTGTAGACCCAACGATTCGTGCTAAACATCTAATTATGAGTGTTATATTTATATTCCACATGCTGTGGGGCCATAGAGTACTAAATCACAGCTTATATATTAAACCCATAGCTTTAGAAACATAGATAATTCATAATAATATTTTGGACAAACTATATATTGTTCTCTGATTCTGCGTTTGGCTTACGTTTGACTATGGTCAATGACTGTCTAAATTGGCTATGGTCAATGATATTGACAGTCTAAATATAGTTTTGTTATAATCGTTTCATTTGGAGTATATTTTAACTGCCGCCGTACTATTTGCATAAATATTATCTTCTCACATATTTTTCTCCTCGTTTTGGCCTTTTCTTGTTTTCTCTTTGGCTAATTTTCATGGTATTTCGAACTGTTTGTGAGCCGATTGATTTAAGAAAAAATGGTATATTTTCAACCGAATTATAATAATTCATCTATTATTACTATTATAACGTTATTTTACACAAACGCTAACTATTGAATGACTAACAATGGAGACAGTAACTTCTAAATATTGAAGAAAATAAAAATTATATTTATTTTCTATGTGACTAAGCGCCGATTACTAAACTTACTGCAGTGTCAGACTATCTAAAATATCTTTCAACAATCGTGAACATTAGTATGTTGACGATTAGTAGCTGTCGAGCATGCATTAACGCACGAGACTAACAAAAACGATCACTGACATAAAGCATTTGAGTCGGTTTGCAACGATATCTTGTTCGTAGCTTAAGGACAGAGTAGAAAACAATGTCTGATACTGCTCCGTGTAACAAAAACGACAGTTCAAAACTACTGTAATTAAGTTAAAATTGTCATCTTTAAAGTAAATCCTTAGATCTCATATTCTCTATATCTCAAAATGTTCTTATGTTAAGCATGGTCAGTCTGACTTCATGTAAATCCTTAGACCTCATATTCTCTATATCTCAGCATGTTCTAATGTTAAACATGGTTAGTCTGACTTATGTAAGTCTTTAGATATCATATTCTCTATATCTCAGCATGTTCTTATGTTAAGCATGGTTAGTCTGACTTCATGTAAATCCTGAGATCTCATATTCTCTATATATCAGCATGTTCTTATGTTAAGCATGGTTAGTCTGACTTCATGCTAATCCTTAGACCTCATATTCCCTATATCTCAGCATGTTCTAATGTTAAGCATGGTTAGTCTGACTTATGTAAATCTTTAGATATCATATTCTCTATATCTCAGCATGTTCTTATGTTAAGCATGGTTAGTCTGACTTCATGTAAATCCTGAGATCTCATATTCTCTATATCTCAGCATGTTCTTATGTTAAGCATGGTCAGTCTGACTTCATGTAAATCCTTAGACCTCATATTCTCTATATCTCAGCATGTTCTAATGTTAAGCATGGTTAGTCTGACTTATGTAAATCTTTAGATATCATATTCTCTATATCTCAGCATGTTCTTATGTTAAGCATGGTTAGTCTGACTTCATGTAAATCCTGAGATCTCATATTCTCTATATCTCAGCATGTTCTTATGTTAAGCATGGTTAGTCTGACTTCATGTAAATCCTTAGATCTCACATTCTCTATATCTCAGTATGTTCTAATGTTAAGCATGGTTAGTCTGACTTCATGTAAATCCTTAGATCTCATATTCTCTATATCTCAGCACGTTGTTATGTTTAGTGTGGTTAGTCTGACTTCATGTAAAAATAAGTTTCTGCCTGAAGTTGCGTTTTATTAAACATGTTAGGTTTCTTCTATTCGTAGTTCTATTTTGAAATGTTAAAAGCTAAACGCTGTTTAAATGTTGGAATTCTTTGACACAAAAGGGCTATTAAATATTACAATGAAAGATATTTCTTATGAAAACATATATTGCAGCGTACAAAAAAGGTTGTTGTCAAACTTTGGGTTTATGCCGTCTTTGCATCAAAACTTTTTCTAAATCAAAGTCTCTTATTGCAGAATTGGTATTATCAAGAGTGCATTAGGGAAGAGTATGACGCTTTCCTGCATTCTAGTATAAACCCGTGTTGGATGCCATAGGCGTTTCGTTTTCGGCCTAATCCCACCCTCTTCATTACTGGGAGTCATCACGCATAGACCTCCACATTTGTGAGTATGTCAGTCCCCCACAGTTTTAGGTAGGGTAGCAACTACCGTTCAACCGACCTCCGTACACTGAGGGAGGTCTGTTCATGAGCCCTCTCCCTCAGAAATGAGGGGTCAGGCCGAAAACGCCCATGTCTCATTTAACAATCAGTGTGCAGGGAAATGTGATACTCTTTCCTAATGCACTATTCGTATCACTAAGAAGAACCGTGCAACACAAATTTTTATACACAATTTATTAATTTACTATAAAAATTCCAATTATTGTTGTATAAAAAATCTCTAATATTGGCATAAGTAAATAGGCCCATGTCAACTTTAGGGGCCGGACGTTATAACGTTAGAAAATAGAACAGCTTAGAGCGGGGGTTCGGGGGCGGCAACCCCCCGACTTAGGCTTAGGCTTAGTACATGGCTCATATAGGGACTTTAGCTTAGGCTAAGACTAAGGCTTACGCTTAGTATATCGAGAACGGCATGGCATCCATTATCATTCGGCCTCTAAAGTTGACATGGGCCAGTAATTAATATGCAACGTGGAGGTAATTCCTGTTTAAACATACCTGTCCTTTCCTTGCTTCAATGCGCGAGCGATACACAAATTCGCCGAATGCGCATATTATTGCTATAAGCATACCACCGCCAAGGATGTAAAAGATTCCGGCAACTTTGTTAATGTTCAACGACGGACTTTCATCGCCCTAAGCATTATTTGCTTTTGCTAAATTCGAGTACGTTTTTTCTTCATCCAGAAAATGCAGTGAGTCCATGGATTTTATCAAGTCTTAGCGAGTTTCTTTTCTTTGTCGAATGTATCAATTTAAATAAACTCCCAAAAATATGATTAATGCTTTAGTTGTCTGAAGAAGATTTCGACTGAATACACCGTTTATATGCTAAAGATACGTTTTGGTTGACACAAAACCTTAAAAATCCATCAACGAGACAGCATACTTGGCTTTGATGCCAAAAAAATCCCTCTTCTAAATTCAAAACTCATTTTAAATTGATCTCGCGAATCTCATTTTCAATCGAATCATTACAGATTCGCTTAAGCCAATTTGAATTTAGTGATAGCAAACATAACATAATGTATAATACTCAGAAAGTACTTTGATATCAAAAATGTTTATAGTTGAAATTTAAAAATAAAACGTTGTAAAATGTTACGCTGAGATAATTTAGAATATTTTATAAATAATTATGTAATAATAGGTATATTAAAACAATTACTATGCGAAATTTACAGCTCCCAATTCCTAGCCCAACTTCACAAGTATATGCTTACCATAGCTGAATTATACAAACATTATACGCTGTTAGCAACGATATTCACACATACTTGACCAATCAATTGCCAAATTAGTTATATCATACGGCAAGCTTATATTAATTTAGCAAAAATCAGATGACATACTCAAATAAATACCATCACGCTTAAGCACATTTACGTTGTAATAGAAGCTGTAACAACGCAACGATTCCTGCCTTTAGCTTAGAAATGTTTGAGTTGAAATTGTCAGTATAGTGCTCCTGTGCCTATTAATCAATAAAGCATCATCGATAAGTACAGGTCGAGAACTGTATTCATATTTATAAGTACACGCATTGTTAGTGTGTGTATTTAATCCTCTCATACCCACTAGGCCCAAATGGACCCAACGCACGTTGCGACTCGTTGTGTTTACTGAGTTTGTCGTATATCGTACGTTTGAACGTGCGTTGTTATTCGCTCGCATTGTGAGGTTCGTTAAGGAACCGAGCACAGCTATCAGATAGCTCAATTGTTTGCGTACACAAGTTTTACCCGTACGTTTCGGGTTCGATCCCTGGCGCAGGCTTGAGTTTGTCAAACATTGCACGATACACAAATTAATTCGGGCATGAAAGGGTTAAAACCACTAAAACAAAAACAGAAAACATTGAGCAAAATAATAAGTAAGAATAAAAAATATAAAAGAGAACTAAAAACTACAAAATATATAAAAACAAAAATAATAAATAAAAAGTGATCAGTGTCAAGTTACCCTATAAAAGTAGGGGTTGGAGACTTGACATGATCACAATAAACAAAAATTGAAAGTTTAATTGTAGCTTAGGCTTAGTCGCAGTTTTAGGCTTAGACTAGGGATTAGACTTAAGCGTATTCCTAGGCTTAGAGATACAAAAGGTTATACGATCATTCGACGCAGAAAACTTGGCCGGATCCATAAAAACATAGAAATATAAAACATGTAGCAGAAAATAGAAACAAAAATCAGTAAATGCAAAACCAGAAAATTGTTTTTGATTTTTTTGCTATAACACCAATAGCTAGCGGAGATATAGAACTAAAGTATCATGCGGCGTTCTCGTTATAACGTTCCCGCCATTTGGAACTTTTGTCCTAAATAGCGTAGACCAAACAAAACCAACGGTGTCAGTCACAATAAAATCGAGGGTATTCTCGACACCATGCATCGAATTCTGTGCGGGCTAGCGCGTGCTTGCTGTCGTTTTTTTGATTAAACGTTATCACTGACACCGTTGTCCACACTGTATGGTTGTAAAAGCCTTTGTATAGAAGATCTGACCATTTTCAATGCGGAAATCGAAAATAAGGTACAACCCCGGTGTCATTTGTTACAGCTTGCTAGCTGCCACACTCCCGACATATTTAATACGTATGATCCTCCGTATATCATCAAGGAATTACACTTAGAGGTTGCCAGCTACACCCTCGCCAAATTAAAAAAAGCATTAGAAGCTGTCTATCACACTATCTGTTTCACGCCTAAAGCGCCAGGTAGCTACCGTTTAAATTTTTTAATAAATTAGGTTTGTCCGGTGTCATGAACGTTGGTTCTTGTACGTTCTGCTTTGACACTCCCATTTGCATATAAGTTCCAAACATTTGAGACATTACAACGTTAAACGTCACATATTTGTTGAGTTTGGCCAGTTGTCTGACTTGCGAATACACATATATACTGAAAACTTAGAACCTAGCATCGCACCTAAAGATTTGTCAGTTTTTCATATCTGGCAGAAAACGGCATTTTAAATCGATTATGCCAGATAACCCTGTAGTTACATATAAATTTAACATCGATTATCACCGATAAAATCCTCTGAGTTATATAAACTCGTTATTCGTTGGTGCATATGTAATACTGCATACTTTTTCTTTGTCTTCACATTGGGTTTTTCCCTTCCACCAGTTGCTTTCCAGTCGTTTCAACTCACCACGTTCTTGAAGTTCTAAGATAGCTAAGTTCAAACGGTCCCTACAATAGTTAAATATTGATCATAGTAACGATAGATTAATAATGTTTTATAAAAAGAAATCCGTAGGAAACAAGGTGTACCAGCTGCTTTCAAAGCATTTCAAGTTTTTACTATCTTGAAGGTCCAAAACAGCTAACTTCAGTCGGTCCCTACAATACTTAAATATTGATCATAATATGCTTTATGGAATGGTAACGATTGACTAATGTTCTCTATAAATTCTAAAGACATCCGTAGCGAACAGGTGTACCAGCAATTTTTGTACAGTGGAAACTTGAAAAGTCAATTGACCTGAATAAGGGATTTGCTAAGCATAACTGTGGATTACTGAAATGAGTCATGAGCTTAATACATAAAGGCGTGTTCGCACGCTCAAACTTTTTGCTCAAATTTTGATCAAAATTTGAGCTCAAATTTTGATCAAAGTTTGAAAGCCTCTTTTTTCCATTTTTGGTAAGTTTGAATGTGTGAACACTGTTCAAACTTTTCAAGGATATTCCTGTATCCAATCACCGACAAGATTCATAACATGAAAAGTTTGAGCCCAAATTTTGTTCATGAATTTTGAAATATCGCAATTTTTCGTTAAAAATTACCGTCAAATTTTGATCAAAATTTGCTCAAATTTTGTGCTCAAATTTTTAGCTCAAAATTTCAGCAAAAAGTTTGAGCGTGTGAACACGCCTTATGAAATAAAACCCATTCACGAACCGGGCTAAAAGATATGAGATTGGAGCGTTATATTGTAAAATGATCAATGTATTACGTGTCGAATCTTTCAAAGCAATTAATCAAATGTATAGCCTTCCTTGCACGTCTCGCCGTGTTTAGCATTATATATCTAGTATTAAACTCATGCGTTTAGATCCAAAACATGATATTTAGACCAAAATTTACGTATTTTATTCAACATCAGTAGATAATAACTAGCTATTATTAATAGTTTGACTTCAAAGATTGGCTTCTGAATTACGCGTGGAGTTGTTAATTACACGATATGGCAAATGGTGTTAAAAATTCTAGCCTTCTTTTAATGGGTATCTCGTTAGCTTACGGTGCTTAATATCACATATACTTTGTCGTCCTGCATTTTTCAACATTTCGCTTTAATTGATCTATTTCTTCAAATATAATAGTAGCACTACATTAACACTGATCAGGGCTTAACCATAATATTAATATTAGATTCATACATATTTAGCATTTTGTTATACGAATCTTTGCAACGAACATTTCCTCTGTGAAAATGAATTTTGCAGGAGTTACTACAGCCGAGAGTTCATTATGAAATTTTTGCAGAAGAGTATGACACTGTCTGTGGCTTAATCAAGAAACGACCTCATCATAGGATGGGCTGTAATACAAGAGAATGACGGAGAGTCATACTCTTCTGCAAAAAATTCTATAATGAACTCTTGCTACAAGCATTTGCACGCTATAGCAAAGGATCTTTGAATTAGCACCACTATGTTGATATTTATCACGCTGTTCCACAATTCTGTTTAATTTTTCATCGTATGCATTGCTGGGAAATATTTAAATTCATTTTTATCACAAGCTGTACATGCAAATCATTTTAGATATATTCCGTTCATGTTAAATGTTTTACTATTATGGGTCCAATTTTTAATTTCGGACATTGTAATCAAGTTGCCCATCAAAAACAGTTACAGTAGAGGTGAGGATTGCGCCGCGCGGCCAGGCTCGTCCCCAGTCCTGCACTCAAGCCGGGCCAAGCGGGCCGATACCTCATTACGAACGGGTCTGGCCGAAATGTTGCAGCTCCTGGCCAGGCCGGGACGACCTCGATTTCCAAACGGGCCAGGCCAGGCCGATAAATTTCGGCTCGTTGTCACCTCAAGTACGCAATGCGAGACAGTAAAATTTCTTGGCACAATACGTCTCAATAATAAGAATCCACTCTGTGACCCAACCTATTTTATGAAAGCTCACACATTGATAAGCGTAAATTAAATTAACTGGGACCGATGATGACATAGAGCCTTTGATGTATAGTATGCGAGACGTTTTTCTTGCTATTTGCCTGGGTTTTGTAAGTGGGCTTTGTAAACATTCAATTATATAAGATATAAGTATGTAGTGCAGGACCGTGCAACGGGTGGGCGCTGATTTGTGCAAAAATGAGTGAAGACGCGACAGTTAGTGTTTAAACTGCAAACCAAGGGCTGCGTCAATATTTTTGCCTTGTGATTTTTGTTAAATTGACCTACACCGCTTATAATATAAGCAGACATGACAAGTGTTTTGTGAGGAAAGCCAAGCTGAAAATCGGTAAACCTAGCTACAACTGATCCTTTCCTAATCTATGCGCCAATACACCAATGAAATCCTGCCTTCTGTTTGTTGTGTGTTTATCGTAAATGACACTTTAGTATGTACCCCAGTTGTATAGCATGAACAGATTTCAGAATCAAATTTGAATGAACATCGTCTAAAATTATTCAGGAACCAAATGTATGCACATACAAGTAAGTCACGTATCATGCAAATCAAGAGACCAAACAACTTATCATCTTTCAAACGTTTGCACTTCAAACTCTAACAATTATATCTATTATTCGAATCGACTCAATCAATAATCGATTAAAAATGCGTATCAAATATATATTTCGGTTAACGTTAAACCATTTCTTGACCCTGGTTATTTTAGTTTGTGTGGCATATAAAAGTTAAAATAACGACCAAGGTCGCATTGTATCTTGCCAAAATATTCAAACATTTAATTTATTTTTTTGCTAAATTTCGAGCTGAGTTTTTATGTAAAAAATCGGTCAAATCACAAAACTTCTCACGTTTGGCAAAGTTTTTTGCTCTATACAAAAAATTTTCACTTCTACCGCTGATCATGAATTGAGTCTTAAGATATACAAAGTCTTAAAGTTTATAAAAAAATAAAGTCATTTGCAAAAGGTAGAGATTGATTTCTCTTAATTATTATAAGTATTCTATAACGAGAAAATGGAAAGCAATAGTAAGATGTCGCTTTACTAGAAAGGCCTATATCAGGCAGTGTCGTACGCATCAATGCAAATATATTTATAACTACTTGAGCTCAGAACCGTGAGGCGTTGCAATTCCATAACCAACCGAATTGAGATTATTTCCAACTTTCATTGTATCGCAAGGTTTTCTGGTGTTTTCGTATTCGTTTGCGCTTGATTCAAGCAGAAATGCATATCGTCCTACAACAGTAAAATAGTAAACTTTATTTTACAGTTTTTACTTACCTTCACGGTACACACACAACAACATTTATCCATTAGCGAATTGGAGGAGATAATCTGTGATAATATTATAAACAGATATGAATACATTATTAAAATCAAAGTTTTGGTGACTGAATCTATAAATATTTACAAAATTTTAAAACTTGAATTAACTTATAAAAATTTTTCGAAACAAAGACAACCTGAACAACTTGTTGCTGTGACTGATAAAAGGTAATAACAAAATTCTACAATAATTTCTGAATATAATTTGTCGGAGCAGGTTTGTTCCATAGGATAATGTATTTTTATGAATACATATCTTTGCGTAATACATATGATATCGGCATTTATTTTGGGTTAGTAGTGCTCTTAATACGTACGGTGTTAATCATCTTCAGGACTCTATAATTTGTCTATAATGGCAGTCAGATTTCACCAAAAAATTTAACAAGTATACTTCGAAATATTCTATGTTTGGCTAGGTTCAAAATGTTATTACCACTTCCCTTCAACCCATATATAAATCAACGAAAAAATTAATTTGTGCATTAAGTATGTTTGAAGCATAGACAATTGCCCACTAGCGATATAGTAAACCACTATTACCAACAACCATGGCTGTGCAATATCCTAAATCCTGGGGCACCGAATTAAACGCTCATGTGAGCCCGGGGGACATGTTTAAAGAAATGACTACCAAATCACTTAGTTCCTGACAGTTTAGATGCTGCTAAGATATGTTAGTTGACTGATATATACTTTGAGGGAAATAACAACTTTCAGTTATACATCTACTAAAACATGATGGTAATTAAATGTAACACTCTAGATATTTGGAACACTGAAGCTAAGATATTAATGCAAATTTTTGCCGTATTATGTTAATGGTGGAGACATAAACTAAAATATGCAAGATTTTAAAAATTTCGATATTGCATACATTAATATAATCCATTCACCTTTTGAGTCTCGGACGCGTTCGATACCTTCAGCATAGCTTTTTACAAACACTGAAGGTACTTGTGATGACATAAATTGCCACATTCGATTATACGTTTCAACGATAGAATCCTGTAACAAGCGTGTATAGCAGTTCAGTACATTTAGTGATTATACACTAAAATCGGCTGCATCTAAACATCAGCAAACTTTTTATGCGAATAGTGTTAAACAATGTTCAGGGTGTCCCATAAGGAAGTATTCAAAGCGTGAGCAAGTCACAAAATCCCAGCTACCGTTGCGCGAGTACCATACAATGCGTAATTAATCATGCAATTATATGGCTAAGGCCATGAAATACCCGGTATTGGCATTATTTCAGTAAACACAAATGGTATATTTATGGCAATATTATAGGTTCTAAGGCTTCCATAAAATCTCCGAGTCTGTTTAAGTATATATCCTTAGAAAAACAGATAAATCTAGTCCTTTTGCAGGATTGAAGCACTATGACTATTTGCATTGCGGTTACTTTTTGGTTACCTTAACCAGTCGCAAAGGTTATTGCTTGCAAGTAGTACACACATTTCTCAACATACCGAATAATTATTTAATGTTGAGGTTGCATTTAACACAATAACGTCAAAATTGTACGAATTTTGTCCATCATGGGCTCGAAAGCAAGCAACTTTTAACCTATTGATTACTTTAGTTTAATTATGCGTAATTTATAGCAGTAATAATTGATGAAAATATAATTTTAGTTGGGTTAAATTGTTGCTAATTTTCGTAAAGGAATAGTAAATGACTGGTCAGTTCCCGATGCGGTGTCGGTTTCAATTTATGACCTTCACGTTAGTGTTTGACAAAAATAATAAAATGGAATACTTTTCAAAAGCTTTGGTTAAGCTCGAACGTTAAAGTTTAACAGTGTTATCTAGCCCTATTATTCCAGTTTTGAAGGCATAGCTTCACCAATGTACATATAGTTATGGATGGTTTTTAGTGTAAGGCACTAGAAGTAATAAATAACTTTAAGCTAATATAAATATAAATTTAATATCTGCTCTGTGATAAACGATATTCCGCATGAATTTATGTGCGTTTCGTACTACGTTGAACAAACTTTTGCCGCAACTGCCTGGACGTTTGGGTACGAACCTTGTAGGTTAGTCACAGCGCTATCTAGAGGCTGGTGCGCGGTTTCATATGGAACCTCATAAAGCGAGCGAATGAAGTAAAAAATCATATGAAGTTGTTAAATCGAGTGAGCAAGCAGGCCACACAGCTGGAGCCCGCCGATCAAACTATTTGCCAGCTGAGATTTCATCCAAAAATCCTAAATGATCTTCGTACAGTGGTTGGTGCGGCTGCGCCATAATTGGTGTGAATAATAAATTATAATATGGTTCAAAAACAAATATAAAAGAGTTTACGATTATCTGTCTTTATTTATTGCATACTGACGATATAAAATCTTACAGCTACTTAAGCTGCACCATATGAGATATATTGTATCGACACTGATTGGGGTTGGCTAGGATACAGAGACAATAGAATTTGATACTTCAAATGATAAACTGTTTCTCTAGTATTTAGAAAAGTACCACCAACACATTGATATCGAGTTTAACTTTTTGGCAATTTTCTTAAATATTCGACGATTTTTAACATTTCTACGCCCTATTTTAGTTTGTAAAAACCTTAAATGATAGATTATTAATGGTATATCAGACGCAATACATAAAATGCATATTTAATGCTAAGATTCGTTTCTTCGTCAAATCTTAAAAGAACAAGGGGTTTATTTGCAATTTAACCCATATATCCACTCAATATAGCCCGTATATGAATTTCAAACTATATTCTGCTAGTCATAATTGAGCTCAGCATACGAGCCAAAAGGGGTTTAAATAATGTATAATCGTATATAACCGCAAACGCGAAGTAAAATTTTTATTAATCAGTATTTAGACTCTCGCTTGACCAAGCAGTTTAGTGCATAATTTAACACAACTCTAACAGCATTCGTTCCGACACGATGTGGTTACCAAGTTTGTCTTGCAGCGTGGATTTGCACATGCGTTATTGTTCGCTCGCTTTGGATGTTCCTTAAGAAACCGAGCAACGCCTCTTTAATAGTGTAGAGGCTACGAAGCTTGGAGCTAAACGATCCAGATTCAATCCGCCGCTGCGACAAAAGATTGTTCAACACTATACGAAATACACATGAGTTTCAGAACGATAAAGTTACCAACAAGCAACATTTAAATGTTTCATTTTGGCAAGATCATCCGAGTAATATAAAAGTAAATATAGACGTACACGAAAAAATTCCGCCGTCGATCCGCCACCCTGAATTCCGTATTTTATTTTGCTTTGCTTTGCTAAATCTTCAGAGCTTTCAATGGGCGTTTGCATTTTTTCCAATGTCAAAAATGCAGCAAGATTAGCTGTATACGAACTGACGATAATCATTGTAAAGAACCACCATGCACTGCTCGCAACTCGTCCTGATATTGACCTAAAAGCAAAACATCGATTATTCTATTTCTAAACTTATTTGAAAGTAAATCAACATTGGTGGTTATAATTAATGCATTAAGATTACGAAAACTATATATTTTCGTTTAAAGAATCTAGCAAACTGACGAAATAACAAATTTAAAAATAGAACCTGTGGCCAAAGCAACCCTGGGAGGGGGGCTTAAATATAATGTAGGCCATGCTGTTCTCGATATACTGAGCCTAATTCTTTTAGCGCAGCCTAAGCTAAAATCCTTATATAAGACATGCACTAAACATAAACCTAAGTCAGGGGTTGCCGCCCCCGAACCCCGTTCTAAGCTGTTCTTTTTTGTAACGTTATGCGGCGTTTGCGTTATAAAGGACCCCATGAGAAAGTTTTGTGCTCCAATAGTCTACACCATGACATACAGTGATATACCGTACTTACCTAATCTATATAATCAAATACATGGTGCATGAGGCACCATCAACTTGATTATAGTGTCTTAATCTATCTACTGTTTTAACTGACGGTGTTAAAGGACACCATACACAAACACATTATATAATGTGTGTATATATCAGTATGGAGAAGCTAACACCATATAACTTTTAAAAAACTATGGTGTAATTTACACTATACCGTTACAGACACTATACGATTTAGGTATACTCTCCTAAAATACCATCAGAAACACTATGTGTACAAGCCACCATATAATGGATAGTGGCAGAGACACCCATGGTGGACAAAAGTTTCATAAGGTGGGTTGTGTATAACGTACACGCCGCATTATAACATACCATACCTCAGGTTTACTTGAGGTGAACCTGTGTTGACACGCGTATAACCTTAGAAGATTCTGCATTAAAGTAACAACGACAGTATACTTTCATTTACTGATCTGCTTTAACTGTGTATTAATGAAAACTGTCTTGGATCGCACACCTACAATGTTGGATAGACAGCGAAATGACATGTATTTATAAAATAGCCTAACTCCACGCTTTGCCGTACAGCAGTAGTGCAACAGTCATTCCATAAAGCAGTGGTAACCAATTCAGTTGCCATTGCCACAAAGTGCTTAATACTCGTGTGGTCCTTGGACTCATCCGGAACATATATTGCCACTGTTGTGTTAAGATCAAGTTGACTTATTCTATTTCGTTTCATCCCTCGGGTTTACTGGTCAGTTTCAACCGATTTGACGCTGCATTTGTCAAGTGATTTTTATGCTAACTGCGTAACAAAATTTAAGGTTGTACGGGTTGCTAGCGCCATAAAACGCAGATTAAGCGACTTTAAGATGTTCTACAACTATATAATAAAATTTAACGTTGTACGCATCGCTAGCGCCGCAAAACTAGTTGAAGCGATTTTCAGATTTTCTACAACTGTATAAGCTATACGGCCAATATAACCTTTAGGGGCGGAAGTGAAATGCATGCTATGTTGTTCTCGATATACTAAGCCTTAGTCTTAGCCTAAGCTAAGGTCCCTATATGAGCCATGTACTAAGCCCAAGTCTAAGCCAGGAGGCTGCTGCCCACCGAACCCCCGCTCTACACTGCCTAAAGTTACACCGTAACTTTACCCCTAAAGGTGCCATGGGACAGCTATACAAGAAATTATATATGTTTGTCGGAATTTATCAAAAAATTATTTCCTTATTAGAAAATAATGAAAATAAAATTAACCTCGGTAATATATCGGTGCCCTGCTGCATAAACGCTGCTAGTGTAAACCATAAACAGTTGTAAACTGAAAAATCGTTCGAAATTGTAAAGCCGCCCGTTGGTGTTTCGTCAATGCGCCATTCGTACGGTGAAAACCGACTGACCAGAAAGATTACAACGCTGAAAAATGTGTAAAGTATACGAAACACTATGAAAATTTACTAAAATTTTGAGGCATGTCATAGATTTTAATTTATGTGTTTTACAGTTTTACTTATTGCCTTAGCAAGTCCCATGTATTATATCAAAATGTACAATTTTTGTCAAAGATATATCTTAATTTTTTTAATTGGTATAAATTTTATGTAATAGCTTAATTTATAGAAAGAAACTAGTAATTGGCATGCCGAGAGAAACGAAGTAAGCGTGATGTGCTTATGGTCATTAGCTGCTTTTAGATTTATGATTTAGCTTTTTTTGGACTCCTTCATAGCCATTTTGAGGTTTAAGATATAGCTCCTTGGGATCGTTCAAAGTCACAAAATTGCAGTAAGACATTAAAATATATTACGAGTCTGCTTCAGCATATATCAAAATCATGTCAGATTTTATTTCTACCTTCCATGTTCAAAAAACTTACATATTCGATTATTCGAGGGGAGAATTTCAAGAATTAGTATTATAATATTACCATCATTCACGTTACAGCCCCCCCCCGGTTGCCCTCGCTGCTGTATACTTGTAATTCCGTTAGTATTTGTCAGTCACCCTGAAAATTATGAAGCGATTATTGCCCGCTAGCTACAACTAAAGCAAAAAATTTTTGTTGCTAAAATTTAGCATTTACTCCCTGCAGCTTTCCACAGGAGACCTAGGCTCATACCGAAGTACGCTTAAACTGTCAACCAATTTGATAAACGACATAAACAAACACACTCTGGCTTATCATTCGCTCACAACAAAGTACAAAACATTGACGAAATATTGAAAACTTCAACTGTTGAGACATTTTTAAACCTTGGTCCATACATCTGAAATTAATCCTGAGACAGAATTCTATGATACAGCAAACTTGTAGCTCTTCATAAGAAGACATTTTTGATGTTTTAGCTTCGGAAATTGACCAATTTTGAAGTTGCAGCAACAATTTTGGTATTCTTGACTCCGCTCAACAAGTTGGATATGAAAATATCAATTTCAGCCTGTTTTATACTATTTTTTCGAATTTTTGATTCAATGGACACCCCTTCCTATTACCAAATACTTTCAAACTAACTGTCTCGATAAATTTATGATTTTATATACATTCAAACTGCATTGGTGACGTGAGTCGAATGGTGCTAAAATCACCACAATCAAATCACGGGTTAAAAACTTATTAGCGTTTATGTAAATCCTAATCCTAAGGCCAATACTAATAAGCCTTAGGCTAAGACTAAATCTTAAATTAATTAACCGATTACGCTGATTTCACCACTATTCAACGTAGCTTGTTCATGGAGCATATAATTATACAGTTAGGAAAAATTTCATGCAAAAATTTTGGATGGCAAGGGGGACAATTGATCAGATCATTGGGTCACTACCATGACCTGGTGACCTGACCGGGTCACTGCCATGACCGGATCAACGGGTAACCGAGTCACAAAATGGTGACCCGGTTCCATCTATGTGTGATGTACATAAATAAATCAACAAGTTTTGCGTAGTTGACCGCAACACTCTAAATATATGCACAAAACATGGGCGCGATAACGATTTTGTGCTGGGCGAGGGGGATAAGCTACGCTTTACTTGAACTTTGTTAGTTAACAATCTAAGTATGTGTAAATAGTAAAAAGTAAATTTGTAGTTATCCGACCAGCACTGCCAATTTTTCTATGCGAAATTATTATCTTGTTCTTAAAGTATCGAAAAAAGAAGGTTAGGAAAAGGGTACGCTGTTGTACTTTCGATAAAAGTATTATTAAACTGATCGGAGAGCAAAATTTACTTAGATGAGTCTATTTTTCGAAAACATGAGGCAAATTCAGGTTGATGGATAGGGCTTTCGCTCACCTTGAAAAATCAGAGGACGACGGCTACCCTTGGCCTGCTAGTTGCCCAGCGTTCATAACACAAAATTAAAAAACGTTCTCAGTTCGTCGTAGGCTGCACGTTTACACGTGCGTTGTTCCTCCCTCGCGTTTGAGATTCCTTGAGGAACCTTGCAACAGCTCCCATATAATATATTTGCGTATGCAACTTTCACCCGAACTTCTCAGGTTCAATCAGTAGCACTAGCGTAAGTTGTGAAACTTATACATACACAAATTAATCCGGGCCTGAAAGAGTTATAACATTTGTACGTTACAATACAAAGTTGTATATATTCGCAAACCGTTCAGTGTATTTCATAAATTATAAAACATCATATCTAAAGTTGTTTAGAAAAATTTTAGTTCGATATACGATTTTAGTACGACTAGTTCGATAGTATAGCTAATTTTGGGTACTTTTTGCCACAAAACTAATCTAATCACAAAATATGTCGCAATCTCTCTCAAACCTTAAAGTTTTTGTAGATAGGTATGACTGATTTTGTTAAACGTTTCATTGGCATGTTCATGGAGAAAAATTTCCTGTATTTACATAATCAAATTATCATGGTATTTAATAGAAGTGAGTCATTTAACCCTTTCATGGCGGAATTAAATTGTGTATCGTGCAATGTTTGACTAACTCATGGCTGCTCCAGGGGTCGAACTCGGAACGTACGGGTAAAACTTGTCTACGCAAACCACTGAGCTATAAGGAACCTCACAACGTGAACGAATAACAACGCACGTTTAGACGTACGGCATACGACAAACTCAGTAAACACAACGACTCGCAATGTCGGTTAGGTCCATTTAGACCTAGCCGGCATGAAAGGATTAGTTACGCGATTGGTTAATTTTTGTTTAAAGCTTATTTTGATTGGTATCCGGCACCATGGTTAAATATCCGGGGTAGTTTACGTCGTCATTACAGCTTATGGTGCAAAAGAATTTCAGATAATTTTGCACTTGGCATGGCTCCGCATGACTTTATTATTTCGTTTGATTTGTTACCTGGCTGTCGGCAATTTAGTAATCATAGATAAGCCCGTAATGAGATCGACTTTGTGCTATCGTCGATTGTAGATATTGTGTATAAAGGATTTGCTTGTCATTTGCAAGAGGTGCCTTTATTTATAAGTCCCCTTTGAATGGATGTCCATTCTTCAGGAAAAAGGCGATTGATTTTGGATTTTCGGTATGTTAACAGTCATATTTCCGCTCCTAATGCGTCGTTCACAAAGAAATGCGTGCATCAACTACACAAGTGTAAATATAGTCGCGACGTTTCCACGATCTTTTGCACCTACCAACGCACACTTGGTGCAGATGTGGTCGCAAACAATGCACGATCAATGTAAATATGACTGCAACAAATGCACGCGAGCTGTAAATATGCCCTCGATCAGCCTGAAGAATGTAGCAATGTAGACAAGAGTTCCGTCCCTGTCATTAAGTACATACCTAGATCGACACAATTAAGAACATACATATCGACATAATGTGGTCACAATAATAAAGTTTGTAGGTCAAAGTCAAACATAGGGGCGTCAGCTATATACAAGTTGTGGCTTCTTCGATACTTACCGCCTATAATTTTAGCCATAAACGCGGGCTATTTCTTGGTGGACCAGGTCTCACAACAATTCAAACAACTACTCTGCAGTCAATTAGTGGTCATATTACTAAGTGCAGTCAAGTGATTTGGACTTGACTCAGTTGTGATACAAAAGACTGCCGTTATATGAGGCGAACATGAATTTATCTGCAAAAACGTTGAAATGATAAAAATTTGCTGTTTTATAATAGTAATAATATCCGGGATTTACTGCGGACAAGGTGGCATGCAGACGCCATGTTAAGTAGAGGGAACTTTGCTGTGTACATGTTGAACTTTAAATGATTTTGCCAGATTTTGTTCAATATATATTGCTTTTGCATTTCTAAAAAATGTTTTAATACCTAGCTGATACGGACCAAGTGTAGTGTGTCTTTTTCCTTAAATAGTGTTCAACTGCAGAAACGTATTGTTTGCATGTGTCACACATAGCACAAAATTTTTCTAGACTGACGTATTTTCGCAAATTTTTATTACTCGACTCGATTTAGAACATTTGTAGTCCTATAGCTCCAATAATTTTTTGTAAATTAAAAAAGATACGAATTTGAATCTTTATGATTTTAGCAGATTAGGACCCACTGTGATTTTATCTTAAGCCTGTCAAACATGCCGGACAAAGAAAGAAGTCTACAACGAGATCATTCATCGAGAGCTACAACTATGGTATATTTCGTTTAATTTTTGTCAAAACGGGTATTTTCGAACTGCGAGCAGATGTTTTTCAAATCAGAGCCGTTGTTTTACGAATTTATTATGCGGCGTTCACGTTATAATGTCCCCGCTGTTTGGAACTTTTGACCCCCTGTAGTCGCGACCCTACCGTATAGACAGTCAGGGTGACACCCATACTGTAAATCAAATGCAGAGGGTGTACGACACACCCTTAGCTACTAAATTTTTTCTAGACAGTGTCGTACACACCCTTAGCTACCAATTTGGCGCGAATTAACTATAACGGACACCGTCTGTAGCGAATGCGGTTTATTAGTCAACTGTCCTGTGGAGTTTTTCCTAAATTCTCGATATTTGTATCTAGCCCATATGAACATTGCTCAAATAATTCCGAACAGTGTCAATAAAACTGCCAGAAGACATGGTGTGCCTGACACTGTCGGCAAGTGGTAATACGCGTAACTAGCTACCGTTGAAAAAATTTATTAAAAACATGGGGGTGTCTAAGACACCCTGTTGTCAACAGTGTGTCTGACACTATGTGGGGTACATAGGTTCCAAACGTTGGGGACATTATAGCGTGAACGCCGCATTATTATGTTGTTATATTGTTTAGCTAAGGTCTGATGGCCTCGCCATCCCTCTATATCTGTTAACGTCCATGGTCACTTCAATCATTCCTAGACACCTAATTAATGCGCGATATCGACTTTCCCAAGTTCATAACAGTATCCAAGTAATCTTGCCGCTGTAATAAAATATTTTCAACTGACCGAATTATCAATCAATCGTTGCCCTTTGGACGACTATTTATTTGGACGTATATATTGCGACTGCGTATTTGGTATACATTATTATAGTAAAGCCTCTTGATGCTAGAGATTTAAGATCCAGTTACCATAATAAATCAAAGCTGACCTGGGAATAGAATCGCAGCATAGATGCAAATTTCAAACCGAACACGTCGTAAACAGTAATACAGTTTTCTGCATATTGATTTTTCTATTGCGGTGATGTTTTATATATCGTTACAACGGTATTGGTGTGTGGAATGAAATATGTCCTCGTGCAATACAACGTTGATAAACAATTTGCGGTTTGATAAGGATCTAGAAATGAAAGAATTTATCTCTGGTTAATTTGATTCAGCCTTGTAGCGGTATAAGCGCGGCGGACAAACCGTATGACAAGGTATCCTTTCACTGCAGCATCTTTTGTGCTGTGTTACGTTGCTGTATTTGAGGAAGTCAAATCAGGTCCAGTTTGGCGTACGCGTAGTGATATCGGGCAGGCATAACCTAATGCGGCTTTGCTGTTTGCGTGTTTTTGCATATTACGGGAATATTTATAGCCCGGTTTGATCCAAATTCTACATCCCGAGTGAGCGTATTTTTTACACACATTTAAAACTTTCTGATGAGGTATCACAAGAATCAATCCCAACAGCCAAATTTGAGTTATGCGTATCACTCTAAAATGTGTTAACAGACATTGTAAAGTTTTACCGCTGTTCCAATTAGTAAGAATTCTTAGCTTCGCTCGTTTCACTCTGAGTGGTACAGTCATAGGTCATTAAGGGTGTATTTGTGGAAACAATGTTTACAGTGGGCGTGCATTGGGCACTACCATATTTGCAATGATAATTCACACGGTCGCAGCAAAGTTACAGCCAGCGTGCATTGGTAGCTTCAAACGACCGCGCAGCGGTCGTACCCATATTTACACGTGTGTAGTTGATGCACGCATTTCTTTGTCAGTGACGTATACGTTCAAACTGGAAAATTTGCGTACAGTAATATCTTTAGTATCCGGTAACGGGTGTACGGCCAATTTTGATATTAAATCAGACTGTTATCATTTGGACGTAAATCCTGAATTCAGTAGGTATTTGGGATTCCCATGGATTTTAATGGTCGGGTTGAGCTTTTCAGTATAACGTTTTACCATTGCGCCTCCCTTTAGGTTCTCATTTGTTTGCAAACTTTATGAGGCCAGTTTTGAAATTCTGGAGATCGCAAGGGGCGGCTTGCTTCTATTTTATTTAAATGAAGGTTTTATTTACAGTTCTAGTTACGAAAATGCTAAGTTAGAAGCTCAAGCTTGCAGGGCTGACCTAGCAGACATAGGTTTCTTCGAGAGTAGGAAATGCAACTGGAAGCCATGTCACCGTCTCATTTTAGATTTGTCACGTTTTGTGTAAAAATTCCATCACGTAAATTGGCTTCTTTTCAGAAAGTAATCCAACTCGTGGAACGCCCAAATCATGTGTCTACCCCGGTGCTATCTAAACCAGCAGGTCACTTTGTAGTTTTGACTGCGGTTATTGGGGCTTTTAGCACGTTTCATGACGAGGTATTTTTAGTGATATTAAACAGGCTTTGAGTAATGATAATCAATTCCTTCTTAATTCTCGATGCAAAAGCGATCTTATTTCTGTAGGCGCAGCTTTATGGTCTTTCTTCGACAGAGGCTTCTGACTTATGCGGTTCCAAAAATGCTGGTATTTTGTGATTCGAGCACCAGGTGATGGCATCCGTGCGCCTTAAGGACGGTGCATTTACGATTGTAATTTCACTCTTTTGAGAATCAGCGGTCGTCAGTATTCTGAGGACTTTGAAAGTCGTTTGTCGGACTGGGTTGATTGGTCTGTTGTGGAGAGCCCCTTTGGTTACATTTCAATAAGGCATGTCCATTTTGTATTTATCGATTTTCTGGCAATGTGAATTCAAAATTGCGCAGATTTAACTAAAAAATTTGGATGCTGGGCACCGAGGCGGTTGACTGACTGTTTTTCGTGTTGTTAGGAAAACGGAAATTATTGACTGGTTCCGCAGGATATTTTCCTCGAGTATTGGCACTTATACGTCTTTTGCTGGTACGAGGTACTATGGATATTCCTGATTGTCAGCCTAGAGTATTCTGGCAAATTCTGCTGGCGTTCAATGACAGATATCAAAATAATTTGTGGCTGGTGAAGATATTCGAAGCGAGTTCGTTTTTACTAGCCTATGGGTATCAACTGAACTCTATTATTGGGCCTGGTCTTAGATCGAACCTACCCAGTCTTGCGAATGATTGTTACAATTAGCTTGTCATGTGGATTTTTCTTTGCTTTGTAAATAGCAATTATCTAGTTTGTTATTGTTTTTTTTATTTTTGTAACGAAAATAAGTTATCTTGGAAATTTGTGGAGAAATAATATGCATTTGACACAGTCTTGAAGAAACACAGTTTGGAAAAATTTTATTAAATGCCTGAATTTAAGTAATTTTTTAGGTGTCACGCTACGTAGGTTTTCTGCTGGCGGGGCAATTGTAGTATCAAATTGTTCGTCTCCAATGGGCAGCGAATAGATTTAATTTCATTATAGCTGGTGATACCTAGCTATATTCACAGTATTCGCTCAGAAAAGACTTACTGTTACCAAAAATGTTATGGTTGATTCAAACTATGCAATTATCGCAATCTTCTTTTTGTCAGCAAATCGCAATTATCTTATTTGTTAATGTTTTTTCGAATGAAAATAAAAGTTATTTCGGAACCTTGTGAAATTTGTTCCGCAGAAGAGGTTGGACCTGTATAGTTTGGCTGCGAGCATTGCACGCTAGCCACTACGTTATTTAGGAGCTGCAGCTCTGTACCTTAAGAAACTTTCTGAGTGAGCGAATTATAATGCACGCGCAAACGCACGCCGTACTACACAGTATAAATTTGTACAACGCCATGCAAAGTTTGCAGTGACAAGCGTGTCATTTCACGAATCGTTAATGGAGCGATAGTCTAATTTTTTTTCAGTAAATGGCCTGTTTGGTTTAAGGCACTTGGAGTTTAAACCGGTGCTATTGGGCATCAATAATTCATTGTTATGTATGAAGCTGTTTTAGGTTTAGTAATTGTGACATCAAACGTATACTGCAGCAAGGATTAACAATGTCACAAAAGCATTGAAAAAAGCACAGAACAGTATAGACACTTGATTTAAGTAAAAGTTAATTACAGTTAAATCCGTGCTTCAGCGGAAGGTTAAAATGTAAGTAATTTGATATAAAACACTTTTATATGCTGAATAAATAAATTATGAACGTAATCTTTAATCTCTAAAGTTACTGCCTATACGTCATCCTTGGTGTAGGGACCTTTACAGTTGCCGGTGCTGTATATTTTTGTTGATTTAGCAAAACTGTTTGATTGTAAGCTTCGTCAGTACATAAATATTAAAACGATTAGATATATAAACTTACCAAAATGCACAACGAGCTTCCTTTATCACAGTAGTTGCCGCGCTTGAAACAATGGATATTGCTGACATCACATTGAAAATCAAATACTTATTATGTGTAATATGAGAAGGTAGTAAATATAACAAACTCGGCTGTAGAAAAGTACAGTTCGGGTTATATTCGAGATCAAGTTTTCCCATCTATATTTACGTCAACTATTATCATAGAGGGAAAAACTCTGAAAATCTTATTTGACAAATGATTTCACTCACTCAAAGAGTTTCTTGTTTCGTAATGTATTAATTTCATGATAGTACGAGGGCTAATTTCACTAAAATTTTTCATTGAGTACGTAACCATAAACAGTATATAAAAATTTTTGTATCACAGCTAATAGCTACTTCGCAAATCAAATAGAGCCAAGATAATTGTAATTTTGGTCCGAAACGCTTTAAGCCGCTATCAACGGGATGGGGTTGGCTGATTAAATTGCCACGTCTTACAGCTGCATTGGCACTTTTCTCTTAATACGACATGGGTAAAAACATAATTTTTATGGCAAAAACTGTATGTACATGTTAAACTTTTGTACGTGCAATTTGAGCTGCTTTTAAGTAATGCATACACACCGTGTCATAGACGATCTGTTGAACCAGTGAAATTTTCTCCGTTAATCCAGAAGGATCACATTAACATTTAACGTGTGAACTAATAATTTCCGTATTATGCAATGTGTGGCAAAAGCCAATCCATGTCAAGAATCGAACAAAAAATGCATGATTGCGAATCACTGAGCTGTGTAGAAACATCGTAAAAAGCGAGAAAACATGCACAATTATGAGAAACTCAGTTAACGTTCTACTTCACCGTGTGCGGTGATCTCTATCTGAGGCTGTAAAGGGTAATGGTATCAAATCGTTATATCACAGAAAAATAGTATTGCTCACCCTCAAGGTCATTATCGTTTGACCTAAATCCTGGATTGCTCGTAAAGAAAAGGAACAGACATTTCAAAGTTGTACTTAGATCATGATCGGTTTGTATGGTACTTTGTTTTAATATTTATTCAATTCAAGCAACATCAGCCACGTCAAATCGTTATATTCTATCATCGCTCACAGAAAAATGGTGTTGCTCATTCCAATGTCATTATTGTGACTCCTAAATCCTGGAATCCTCGCAAAGAAAAGGAATAGAAATGTCAAACTAGTATTTAGTTCATGATTGGTTTGTATGACATTTCCTTTTAATATTTATTCAATCCAAGCAACCTCAGCCATATCAGATTAGAGGAAATGTTGATAAATACAACTGTCGAAGCACTGTATCCGGATTTGTGTCAATTCAATAAAGCTCCGGGTTACGGAGTGATTTTGCTTGAGTAGCAGTCAATGACAAATAATGCCAAATTTGTTTTTGAAAATGTCAATATTCGAATCCGATTTTGTGTTACCTTGTTGACGTACCCCAGCTATATTATCTTAAAAGTAGTAGGTCAATTTTTGTTCATGTAACAGTTTGTTAGAGGCTGTGACTGTTTCCTTTTTAGGAGTTATACTAGTCAAAGTAAACTTCCTAACTTGAATATTTGATATGTTAAGTTTCACTTTCGCAGTTCTTACTTCATAATTCATTATGTGTGGCTTAATAAATTTCTTTTCTTAAGCGATATAGATTTGTTGTTACGGCTTTAAGTCCGTGTATATTCACTTAAATGCAATGGTCAACTTTTATTCCCATTAGTTGTTGTTCATTTGTGGATTCCGTCAGATTTTTCCAACAAATTCACCTCCTGAATATAAGTAACAAAGTAATAGAGACCTCACCTATTATATACACAGGAAAGATATAGACTTTGCTATTGAACTGCATCAAACGTTGCAGTTTTACCTGTCAACTGCCGTTCAGTAATTCGAATGATCTGCGTAATATTAGGTTTCCTATTTCAGCCGACATGAGCCTAGTGCTAGCTTTTTAGGTCTAGGCGGCAATTCATAGCAAAAGTTTAAAACGAATGCATCAGTACAACGTTCTGAACACCATAATGATCGAGGCTTTTGTTCTTAAACCTTTCTATTAACGTTTAAACGACTGATATTTTCAGGCTACGCCGCACCCTTAAGGGGTCTTATAAATTTTTATAAAAGCTGTTTCATGGCGACTATGTCCTGGTTACCGATATGCTACTATGCTCACCTACTTTGCTGCACCTTAGGAACGAATCGCGTTCAAAAGTTTTTGAACAGCTATCCAAAGAAAAAACATTTTCAAAAGATTCGGAAGAGTCAAAAATCCGGCGAAGGGTCTATCAAGTAGCGTTTTCTTACAATTTACAATAGAAGTTACATATCATAAGTTATTGTACCATTTCATAATTAAATGTAATGTATGTAATGTGAATCAGTTAAATTCAGTTCGAAAAATAGCATATATAAAAATACAGTTGGTAGATGTATACGCACATTTGGTCAACAAAATAATACGTTTGGACTCCATATTTCTGTATATCCTTATACTACTAGGTGTGCTCATGGGCTGCAATTGTCACCATTCTTGCATATTTTACATATATGCGATGAGTTCAGGGGCCTACCAGACCCCCTTCAATCGGTTGAACAGTATAGAGGCTGCGCCATTTGCATAGCCAGGAAACTTCAATTTTGGTACTCCACTCCATGCTGAAGGAGGTCTGCGAGGCCCCGGGCCCTGTTGCTAAACTACGTAATCAAAATTGAAGATTTAAAAGCCAAACCCCCATAGCCCTTTATAACAAACTAATGCTTCAGGAAGAAGGATCTCCAGTCCATGTCGTTGCAAAAAGGCAAGCATAAACTACAAAAGGGGGCTGCTAAACCCCTCGTCAGTACGAAAATGGATAATACTTCATTCGCTGTATCGTTGCGTTCAAATTTATAACTTGGTTCTTCGATTATTAAAATTAGTTGTAACATATTGTATAAAGTTTAAGCGGTCCATAGATATGACGGCAGAATATGTTACAAGTAAATTGTTCAAACAGGTGCGGTAGCCGCTGCTATGCTACAACTGTTACTGATACAAGTGAATTCTATATCATTCTAGCAATGTATGCTTAGACGTTTTTCAGCGCTGGCCAGAAATATATATGAACAGTTTATCAAGCTCGAGCACTGTACCAAATAACTATGACAATGTAAATGTATCACTGCCTCAAAATAATTAATTTACGATTTCAGTTTTCATTTTTTCAGTTCATATCCGTGGATACAATGTTTTCACCATTTCTTATACTGTTTAGCATTAACCTTATGCAGTACTGGTAAGCGCTGCAGCCTTTATAAGCAAGTATGCGCTTTACAAGTCGAACTGCACAATGGAGAATACCAACAGATTATTGTGGGAAGCTAATGTAAATGACCAAAGTCGACAGTGTAACAAAAAGCGGTTACCGTATCCGATCCTGCCAATGACAAAATTGAAATTTACTACAGCCTATATTAAAATTCATATTTTTTTTGCATTTAATATTGAAATCTAAACTTTCTAAATTCAATATTGAAATTCAAATTTGCTACAACCAAGATTAAAACGCAAATTTATTGCATATAATATTGAAATAGAAATTTGCTGCATTCAATATTGAATTCAAATTTTCTTAGTTCAATATTGAAATTCAAGTTTGCTACATTCAATATTGAAAACCAAATTTGCTGCAACCAAAATTTAAAGTCAAATTTGATGCATTTAATTATGAAATCAGATTTTCTAGATTCGACAAGCAACCTCAAATTGGTTGAATCCAATATATAAATTCAAATTTGATACATTAAACATTGAAATTTCAAGTTGCTGCAATCAAAATTGAAATTCAAACACTGTTGTTTTTAAAGAATCGTGTAAGTGGGTACTCCATTCACCGACGTTGGTCTTTGAATTTAAACCTAGTAATTGCCGGAGTATGGCAGAATAGTAAGTGCATAATATGATTACATATTAATTTCAACGAATCTCATTTTAAGAATATGCACGCTGATCAAATAAATAATCGAGCGAGACAGTACGTTATTAATTGCTGTAACAAAGCTTTCATACTACAAAAACGTGCTTCATTAAGAAAATAAGTACTTCAGAGTAAAACAGATATGTCTAACTAAGTAATGCGTGACGCCTTGTTAACTTATTTTTGCATAGATGGTAAAATGTATACTTGACATTAGTAAGTATCATAGCATTTATTCAAAACACGCAAATACAAAAATTCGACAGACAGTAAAAACACGCAGGTATCAATAGATTTAAAATAAATGTAAAGTTTTACAAATGGGAATCAAGCATGGTCTCAAATATGGCATCTAATCGTGCTTTCGTAAATAATGCAAGGGTGTTAATTTATTATACAAAGCGGAATATACTTTCCATGTTGCATATTTCTATTTACAGATTTATACATCAGTATTACACTTTTTTATATTTTGGATAAGGTTTCTAATTTAGGAACATATTTCTAAGCGAAATATATAATATTCCGAAAGTATCTCGAGAACAATTTTTTGTGAAGTTCAATTTCATGACCCAATTAACTGAGCACTAACTTAAATAAAACTTAATTAACTGAATAGACTTAAATACAATAGCTGTCACGACATGCTATTAAATTATGTGATGTTTTGTATTCTTAGCCGATACAGTTGCTGGAACGTTAAATCGCTGCACAAGTTAGCTTCCTTTAGTAGCAAGCACAAAAATTAGATATATTTTTATTCTGAACCGTGATCAAATGTAGAATATTATACACAGTTGGCATTTTACAGATTAATCTTAGCAACATCAGCAAACTACATATATTTAACAAGTTGTATATATAATGGGACCAAGACGCTGGAGCAAAAAAGAAAACTACATATCATTCACGGATGCGCCAAATAAATCTAGCCATATTCTTTGAAGCAATATGTTACGTATTATATATAATGATCCATCATTGTTGCGGTATATTTAACAAAATATCATACATCAACAATGTTCGTAGTCCCAGGTGGATAGCTGCTGCATCGGAGGGGTAAGTCCTGGGTGGGGGTAGGGTAAGTCGTCAGGGGTGGGTAAATTTTTGAAATTTTTTGGGACTCAAAATTTGTTTGCCGATTTTCCCCAATTTGTGCCAATATCGCCCAATTTTATCATATTCCTATCTGATTTTAGCCTATTTTGCCAAAATCTTCCGCACACATGGCGCTGAGCCACGGCGGGTTCAGGCTATGTCCCAGAAGAGGAGGGGAGGTCGGCGATGGTTCGAGAGGCGGGAGAGGGGTCCTAGCCTCAGGGGGATAGGTATTCCGTCCTCTTTCCCTATGAACAGGTATGCAAAATATATACCAATATTTTATTGCAAGGAAATAAAATTGCGTTATGAGATGAATGACATCATGTCAGGATGCACTTTTAACATTCTCTCGTGCCCAATGGCTGGCAGTAAACATCCCACACTGTATTATGTTAACTGGGTTAGGCTTTGTCGGGTGATGTATGTTTCAATTTGCGTTGTTGCGCGCTCTCTTTGCGGGGTTCACTAAGGAAATGAGCAACATTACCTTGATAGCTCAGTTTTTTCGGCGCGATATCGCAATCCGGTCGGGTTCTCTTCGAACAGGGTGATGTTGAAATTTGTCGGGTGACTTATCCTTATCGGATTCACATAAATTTTCATCTTTGCCCACATTACTGCGGCTACTTAGGCATCGTGGCGGCAGACTACGATTGTAGGTCACGTCCTCGTCTTTCAGCTATAACACCGACAAACCATTGTCAGAGAACCGGAACACAGTCTTTTTTATAAGATATAATGTCATATTATTGGTAGTCGGTTATCGAGTCAGGTTCGTTCGGGTTAAAAATTTCGACGCGTCGGGTCGGGTTGATATTTTGCAAACCTATATGGTTGCTAAAGTATCTATCTCACCGAAAGCCTATTAGCAAAATGTATGTTAAGTTTAGTGGGTAAATTTATCTCATGATAGTTCTCAAATATATATATATGTATGCTAGCGGTGAGAATTTAGGCTCTTAAATAGGCTGCGGAGCCGTCCATAATGCCTGAAGAGCCGAGCCAGAGCCTAGGATCTGTGTGAAAGAACCCAGCCGAATCTAGTATATCTTGAAAATAAGCAGTAAGCTCTTAAAAGCTCTTTTGCAAAACAAAACATAATTGTAACAGCTGCCAATAGCAAAAACTAACTCGAATGTGATCTTAAAAGCTCTAACAGCAACTATATGTAGTTCCTTTGGTAGTTTCTAAATCAATATTATGCTTTCAGTACTATTAATAAATCTCCAACTAATAATTAGCCCCCTAAAAGCCGAGCCGAGCTCGTCTTTTCATCGGAAGAGCCGAGCCTGAGATGTTTCATGGAGAGTTGAGTCGAGCCGAAGTCTCAGAAATGTCCGCGAGGGTCGACCAAAATAAGACCTGGTTCCGGAAGAGTCAAGCCAAGCCAAAGCTAGAAAATCTGGCACTTTCTCACCTGTAATTTATAATACCATACTCCGAAACACCTTTGTTAAAGCATCACAAGAAATCTAACTATAATGTCAACATCGCTAAAAGTAACCGTTCTCTCCATCGTCTATAAAACAATAATATTTGGCTAGAAATTAGTATAGCTTGTCTCGACTTGATACGATCTGCCAAGCCTCCCTGTCGACAAATTGCCAGTATCCGGGCCGGTTACGATCCGGTGGTCCGACTTCCCAATCATCTTCAGGCCTTTGTGGGCCAACCTTGCCACCGCCACCTCCACCTTCAGCATCACTTACTGGTGCAGCAACAGATGAACCGGCAAATGGTCCAAGGCGGGTTCGTTCTTCGTCAAGTAGCTGCGATGCCCAGCCGCAGTGCAGCAAAAGTAAGCCGGCGAGGAATAGCTGGATACCGATTGGAAATAGAGAAATGACGCTGAAATGAAAAAACAGCAGATGTTAAACAAGATATATGCGCATATTTTATGCGACGGCGTGAAATAATCTGAATCTTTTTTGCATTGATAAGTGCGAAATGCTTCGAGTCGAGTGAAAGCACAATGTGTAAGTTTAGTGCTAAAATGCTTTAAACCTAGTGTTAATTGGCTAAAATCAGCATATATAATCACCGCTGGTTTACGCTGTAAGGTGATTATAACCAATGATTATTGCGGTGACTTTTATTATGTTTTAACTTACAGCTGCAGCTGTACATCAGTGAACCCTTCCGCTATACTGAATACCTCAACGATCACTACATCAGCCTATTACAATGTTCGTAGAAAGCTAAATATTTTCAAATACACCATGCGGGTTAAGACATCAGTAAACTCTTCCGGTGTAACGGATACTTCAACGCACACTGCATTAGCTTATGACAATGTTCATAGAAAACTAAACATTTACAAAATACACCATTCTGTTATCAGGTTAAGAGATTAATGCAGCATTTTAGTACAACGTTGGCAGTTAATTGACAGATGTTCTATTTTTTACCTTCGATGCAATTCGTTTAATGATTGGCACATGCCGAATGTATCGGGCTTTAATGCCCAGCATTATTTAGGCAATGTCCATGAGCCAAAATAAGTACGAATCTAAGTGTGATTGCTTATACCATCATAATAAAAACAGATTTGGCTAAAAATGAACAGTTCAGGTGTTGGTATAGAACACAAGCGCACGCATAGCATCACGATCAAGAGATTAACATCATTCAAATTTAGTAATTACATAGCCAAAAGTCATGAACACGTTTTGAACCAATAGTTTCAAAGGCATTCAAATGAAAGTCTACAACTTGTTTCGGTACAGCGATATTTAATTAAGATTTTCACATGCATCTACTTATAAGTTGTATAATCAAAGTA
Organism: Trileptium ribeirensis; assembly: GCA_030248225.1. Classification (NCBI taxonomy): domain Eukaryota; kingdom Metazoa; phylum Nematoda; class Enoplea; order Enoplida; family Thoracostomopsidae; genus Trileptium; species Trileptium ribeirensis. The sequence continues at coordinate 17,920 of JASANE010022309.1, read as the reverse complement.
TTAATACTTTCTTAACACCACCAGAGGTAAGGTATAAAGCGTATAAATTAACTACTTTGCACCAAAAATTATTATGAATATAAATTGTAGACTTGGCAATTTATGCAGTTTTCCGAAGCATATATGGCTGTGACACATGATTCTGTCCGAATCGGTTTCATAAGCAAGCACTTCCAAACTGCTTGCAATTCGCGCACAAGCGACTTCAAACGAAAACCACCTCCAAAACATAGCCAAGTTGGTTTGCATGTGAGGTGGACACTTTTCTGCAGGACTGTAGTCTGTGGGTAGGACCGTCCACAATTTTAGTCCATCTAAACTACGTTTTCCAAGCAGATATTAAACTACTTTTCAAGACTGCTTCTAAAATTCATAAAATTCTTAAAATTAATATGTGTTGGCTGCTATGGAATTGGGCATTGTCACTGGTTTCCTGCCATAACTCTGTCACTGGGTGGCCGGGTCACTATTATTACTGGATCACACGGTTTGTACCATGAACGGTCACCGCGTTAGACAACTCCCATCTCTGGTTACAGTGCAAAGTTAAAAGTTATGTAGCGCACACCTACAGCAGTTGAGTTCACCAACATCAACAATTTTGTTGCAAAATACAAGGACAAAAACCATTCTGCAATCAAGTAAAGCTAAGTTATTCTCTGTGGCATCTCAACAAAAATAAATTTACTTCAACAAAAAAAGATTTACAATTATCTTGAACCTGCATTGGTCACTCGTTGCTCTTGAACTAAACATAATTGTTTAGCGTTTGAGTTGTTTTGCTCATAAAAGCGATATTCCTAAACTAAATGGTTCAAAGGAGTATTTAGTATAACTGCAAAAATATAATATATATACATATATAACTGCAGAAAAACTTGTAGTCATTAAAAATTACACGCCTTCCGCATTTCATACATGCAGTTCCTTTTCTGTAAACGTTTTCTTTCAGAACGCTGTAGGTAAATACACTTTAAACAGACAGTTAAAAGCGCAAACTGTTATTCATAATCTCTGAGCGCTTATCCAAAGCATTTATCCAAACGCTGTATAATAAAAATGTCTGACAAGTCAAACTAATTTGTATGAATAAACTATTTGATAAGTCAATTGGTATTAAAAATTCAAACATTGCCAACATAATTGCGGTATCTTGGTGAATATATAAATGCGTTCTCAGTAATGTTTTAAGTTTACTTACGTAGGATTGCAGGTAACTGCGGCACAAACTATTATTCCGGCCAGGAAAAGCACAATTCCAGCGCATATCAACAGACACGCCATGATTATAAGTGGAACTCTGCAAAGAAAATAGAAAAAGATTTTTAAATGAGTTTGCAAAATTAGGAAAACTGCGAGTTCGAGTCGGTGTGTTTGATTTCAAGCTTCCATCCTGTTTTGCACAGTATAGTTATGATTTTGAATGACGTACCATTCTCAAAAATATAAGAAAATCATATATTAGACTCCATCCAAATTGATTTTTACATCTTTTATACATCGATTTTTGTTGTGTTCGATGTATTATTGAAACATACGTGTATTATTGTAACATCGATGTATTATTGTAACATACGTGTTCGATGTATTATTGAACTTGTGTAAGAATGTGCGTTTGGATTTGCAAGCATCATACATATACATTGGTATCATATTATGTTTTTGAGCTCGAACGCTGGATTCCGTCTACCAACTGTAAAGCACTCGGGTAGCCAAAATTGCAAATAGGGTAGCCTAGATTAATATCTAATTTACTCCAATTCTGTAAGCATTATAGGCCGCCAGGTAGCTATAGTCGCTATAAGCTTCGTTTTAAAATGTAAGCTGATTTCGAGTCTGCTTGGCATAGATTAATTATTTGTTGTTATTACACTGTAATAAGAACTGCAGTATAAAGGGCACCGTGCTTTTACAGGTAACTATGTAGTGGATGAATGCAATTTTGCGCATAATGAGCACGGAAAATTTTGAATTTGAAGAAATTTCTCATAAAAAAATTTTGCTAAATTAACCTTGGGCAGGTCCCCGTAAAATCCGGCCGGTTCCCAACAATAGGAGCTCAATCAAATGAACGCAGATCAAATCAAATAAGCATCATTTACCTTAAGATGTATACACCTAGGGCCGGATTCTGTCACAGAACCAAGGCCGGCTCGTGGCAAAAAGGCACAGCCGCATCCGGAACTTCATAAATAAAATAAATAGCTAAGCTATGCTAGTATATATATTTGTACGAGCCGGGAGTTTCTATGTCTCATGGTTTGATACTCGAGACAGACTACTGAAAAAATACTTATTATGTTCAGTTTAGCAGATTGTTGTGCTACAGGAAAAATATTCCGTTATAAACCCAAAAAAGGCAACATTAGTAGTAATTAACGCAAGACAAATGCGTAGGCAACGCAAGACGAACGCAAGACAAATGCAGGTAAAATAATTACGTAAATATCACTATTTTCAAAAATTTTTGTTTAAGCGCCTTTTACAAGCCAATCATGTAGCTATGTAAACCACGCTCTTTTATACAAGAAAATTATGGTATTGTAACTGGAAGGATGTTTTACGAATATATGACCATAAATATAATGAATTTCCAATTTTTCGCGATCTTCCATTGTCATCATATATTTCTGGCTTTCAAAGCCGATTCCGACCCTTGTGACAATTTATCAGCCTTGGTTTACTATTAGTTAAATATATTGTAGGGTCTGGCTCTGCCCAAAAAATGTCACGCTGGCTGATCGTGGCTAGCCAAGCGTGGCTTTAGAGCCGCGGCAGACTGTGACAAAATCCGGCCCTCTTGAACACATTGTAAGATAAATGATACATCATGCCATAGGTGCCGAAGGTCCGTCGGCTTAGGAGCGGTAGGTTGTCTGTAGAGGTCGTCCGGGAGTGGGGTCGTTAGGGGGTAACTTTTCCGAACCTTAAGGAACTCAAAATTTAAAATATTTCCCCTCTCTAGCAATTTTAGCAGTTTGCGACAAGTATTTCCTAATTTCCCTTATTTTTTACTATTTTTACCCAAATTTTTACTTTTCACCCTATGTTGGCCAATTTTCGCTAAAATTCTCGGCTAGGCTCGCAGCCGAAGGGTTGCGGGGCGTTCAGGCAGTCAGGGGAGATTGTGGCATTGGGGGTTCGACCATTAGGAAGTAACCTCACCTCATCGACGCCTACGGCTGGGGCTGTAAAAAATACACAGAGGCAGGCAAAATATGGCGGTAAAAATTAATTGGCTGGTTATCACTCAATATTTGGTGACGAATCAATTAGTTTTATTTGCCAAGGTCATCAATCAATAAATGCCATTAATTGCAATTCCAGAATGTATGTGTCTTTAAAACTCAAAAACTCAGTACAGCAATATTAAACCTTCATAAAAACAATATAAAAAGCAACCATAATGCTTAGAATAATCATATTTTTGCGCAATGTTGGTCCATCATACTCGCAGGTAATAGTGAAAAATAAATTGCATATATAAAATATAAGCCGTAATATCGGCGCATAAAAGTATCATTCGAAGCATTTCTAGCTGCTGCACATTTTTACTGATATGATGTCTTGTGTTCATGTTAAATACTCATCAGAAATATCATAGAGTAAGTGACTTTGCTAGATTAATTCAACATTTGGAAAGATTACCCGGGGTGTGAAGGAAAAGGAGCGTAAAGCCAGGTTGCTAGAGGATGACCATACCTCCAGCTAGATTATGAGATCGTGTATACTATCACAGAGCATATAATGCTTTCTTATTTGCTGTACATATGCAATTCCGAACTTACCTGTACAAAAACATATATTTTCACAGATGATGTTGCATGTATAGTGCACAAAAAAACAGAAACGCAGTTATTCTTGCGAACCTAAGAAATCCAACCTTCCATCAAAATTTAGCAGCTTTGCCCTGTATTTCCTTTTTCGAACTTAATTTTGCGTCGAAGTACATTATAGTCCAATTAACGGCCATTAATTGGAATCCAACCAATTAATTAAATAATTGCAAAATCTGGACTAATCAATTAATTGGCCCAATTAATTGCAAACAATTTTTCTTAAGTTAATTTTTCGCACCGTTAGCTTATATATTTGAAAAATTGACTTAGATTGCAAGGGAATCGAAGGATTAGCATAAATATATATGAAACTTTGGTGATCTTACCACAAGAACACAAACGTTGATGTCGTGTGTCAATACATAATTTATATCAAACCGTTTGCTACATTAGTAGTTTATATGTTGGCGCGGTGATCTGTTTTGATTGGTATGCTGTTGTTTGACAAACATCCGCTGCTTTAATACTCATTAGAAGAATAGTTTTATTATGCACGAGGTGTTCCAATTTAGTAAGATGATAATATGTAAATAACAAATTAATCGTACCATGACAATATTTTGCTAGTTAGGAGTAATACCCCGTTGCTAAAAGTGTGAGATTGCAGATGTGTTTCTTATTGTCAACTGCAATTTCCATTTGTTTGCAGTTTGTATGCATGTTATTTCACGGGTAAATATAGCACGATCTCTCGGTCTTTTCATTTGGTGAACACGACGTGAACCTCTGCACTGAGTTTCTTAACACAGTGCGAATTCGGTCCACGCTCACTTCGCGACCTCACACGGTAGCGGTATACTGTCTCACAGCGCTACTGTAGATAACGTAGCTGAACAAAAGTTGATCACAGCATGAACTGCAGTGGTAGCGCGCTAGTCTTGCGAGCTAGAGGTCCGGGTTCGAATCCCAATTGGTCCAACGTAAGATATCTTATGGATCTTTTCTTGTTTTTCGTCGTTGCTTGTAGAGCCAAGTTCTGCGTTTTGGGTGCCAACTTTGCAGCAGTGCGATCAGTGTTCGATTCCTGGCTCCGAATTACGTTTATCAAACATTGCACGATACACAATGGGCTTTAAAGTATTGATAACGAAACCGTTACGACAGCTGGGAACTATTTATGTTGATTCAAGTTAGATCAAATAATAATACTGTTTTACTTTAGCCGGTAAAACATCATATATAACGGTCTTCTTCTTACAAGTCTATATTATAAGGGTTATAGTTTATATTGTAAGGTTATAAATATATATTATAACGGTTCGATTCATAGCGCTGACTTTCGTTTATCAAACTTTGCACAACACACAACTTAATTCGAGCGTTAAAGGGTTGACAACCAATTCGCTACGACAGTTGGGAATAATTTAAGTCCATTTAAGTGCGATCAAATAATTATGTTTTACTGTAGCCATTACGGTGTTCTTATAAGGTTTATCTGGCAATGTATCCTTAGATTTAAAAAGTCACATGCTACTTTGGTAGTTGAGAGTAATATACCTTAGCATTAGTTTGGCTTAATTTTACTCTAGTTATCTATGCTTCACATTTTTGGTTATGCTTGATTTTGGTATAGCAAATTAGCACATTTACTTACCGTAATGGCCAAAACATTAGATAAAATGGTCTCCAACAGTCGCACCAAATCGGTGGCTTCTTTTGAAAATACCACGGCGTCCGACCAGGATCGTCTTGCTCTTCACGAAGCATTATTTCTGGATTTCACAAACGCAAAAACTTCAATTTATATGGCAACTATATAAGGTTCATCCGAATCGAACTGCAAGCAAATTTGATACCCCTTTGTTTCCGATAGCTATTACATATAAAATAGTTATTACATATAATTTTTAGATTATCTATATGCTACGAATTCTGCTAGGCAATATTAATGTCTAAAGTGCATAACATTATTTCAAGTGTGGTTGCTTTTATTACACGACAACGACTTATGAAATGACCACAGGTTATAAATATTTCCAATTGAAAATAGCTCAATAAAAGATCGAATACATGTAAACTTCGTGACGATTTTTTTATTTTATTAGAAAGAGCCTGCTAACTTAGGTACAAGTAATAAATACTAGCATAAAGCCAAGTCATACACTAACGCTTAGGTTGGGGATTATTATATGTATACCACTATATTCCCTACCACGCAACGTTCATATCGCTCTGGGATTATAGACTTTGGCCCGAAACACGAGTACTACGGTTCGAGCATTTGCATGTACCACCGGCAAAACCCGTCAATCCTCAAATATTTGTTGCGAGTGCTCTTCTGATTGAGGCGAATCTTACTTTGCATGTGACTACTGCAGCAGGTGGATCTACTTTGCCTGCACCGGCGTTGATTCAGCAATAGCGCCGATCGCAAGGCAACAACTTCAGATTATTACTTGTTCCACCTTCCACCGTGCTGATCGACAAAACGAGCCAAACTCAACGACTCAGAGCCTTGCTACAGCCAGTATGGATCGCCTTGAACAACAAATAGCCTTTTTGCCAATTAATCACATCCAGCGCACAAGGTGCAGTCAGATTTAATGCTAACGAGCGGGCGCCACTTCAGTTTGGAATTTGATCTTACGCTCAGATGTTAAATATCACCTCAGGCGGAAAAGTGGCCAGCGTTCAAACCCCGCAAAAGACGTTGAACATAGGCGTTTAGTTGTCATCTGTGGAGTATATACCATAAAATTGCACAGATTTAGCTGACGTTACCAAAAACAGCAAAGCGCTAGCTGGACAAATTTTCGTGTGTGGTCTTCCGAGTGGGACAACTCACACGAAGGCTAAATGGGACACATAGGCTTCGTCTTTTAAAGTTACGTTTTCCTTCATTATCTGTTACAAAATCAATTCTACATGATTCCAACAGACTGAATACAAATGGCTGGAGTGCAAACAATTTTCATTGGCAGCGCTCAATGAACATTGACGAAAGGTTAATGGTTAATGCTTTCGGTTCTTAGAAAAAAATCGGGAACTTGAGCAAACAGACAATAATCTATTTATATACGTGGTGGCAAGAGATAAACTGGTGCTATTCAAAGGATGATTCAAAAATGGTCGTCACGTGGGAGGTCAATGTGTCGATGTAGACTGGTAACACAAGGTACAATTTTTCAGTTTTAACTAAGAAGGGCAGCGAGTTCACAATGTTCAAAAATCGCAAGAAAATTACAAACTGTAGATTTTTTAATGCGAGAAGCTAGCAAAGGTAAAAACCTGAGGCTTTTCTATCTTATAACGATTGATATATTGTCGCTGTTTGTGAAACATGGTTACATGGTGAATTGCATAATCGACTTTTTTGCATTCCGGAATATAATTTATATCGTAAGGACCGTGTGTCCGGCAGAAGCGGTGGTATAGCATTGTATATCAAAAATTCAGCAAATATTATTACAATAACAATAGCTCCGGAATTTTGTGATCCAGAAGTTATAGCCGTAGATTTACACATTCCTTATAAATCCAGGCTGTTATGAGTGTACAAGCCACTAAATTGGGCAGCGGATATAATAACTAAGATATTCCGGTATAATACTGATTAATCCAATAAGTTGGCCATTGACAGTCGCAGATGACTAGCTTTCCCGCCATGGACTGGGAAACCGGGAAAGGCAGCAGAAGCAATAAGTCCATCCGCTGTACAGGAGCTAGGCTTATATCAATCAGCTTCTTTTTCTACAAACGGTCATGGCGCCTTAGATTTGCTGCTAATAACTTCCCCGCACCATGTGGAGCGCGACGAATCTTTTTCAGACCGTTTTGTGCGTAGATTTCTGCATTCTGACTAAGTGCTCAAATGATTCTAAATTTTTGTAAAATTTTAAAGCTGTGGATATTCAATCGCTAAAAAAATTCTCATGTCAATAAATTGGAATGCTTTACTCAATGGCTGTCTTCTTGTTGAAGGTTGAAGATAAGTAGATAGCATTTTCTAGTGTTATTTCATATGCGATAGAATTAATTGTTCCATAGTTGGAGAAAAGAAGTTAAACTAACTCAGCTATGTTAAACGTATGCTGTAAAAAGCTAAATCGTGGAAACAGAGTAAAAGGCAATAATTTTTATCTTTATGAAACTGTTGAATCGGAGCGTGCTCGGCAATCGCAAGCAATAAAAGGTGTCACAAGAATCAAGTGCTCGATCTCAACGAAGTATTTAAGTACATTAAGAGATGTATCAACGACAAATCAGGTGTTTGTGCTTTGAAATCAACCTCAGGACTGTTGTAGACTAGTGACTACACTCGTTCTGAAATATTGGCCCAATACATTCTCAAGTATTTTTATCGTCCATGATGGGACTATACCCGATCACCAACAGTTCAATGCCACCCATAATTATCTTTCTCTTCTATAATTCTCCTACTTCCTCTATCACATATATTTCAACACTCTTTTGCGATTAACGTTTTACCGCAATTTTGGTTGTATTCCGATGTGGTTGTATTGCATAAAAAGATGATACTTCGGGGATGCTGGAGACTACACGCCTGTATCGTTATTATTAAACTGCTGCAAAGTGACGGAAAGCATCATAAAGTTACTGTGAAAGAATTTGTCAATGCCAATAAATTAATCTGTTCTAATAAACACGGATTTTTATCTATAAAATCCGCATTTTCGCAGCTAATTGAGCGTTTAACGACTGGACAATATGTGTAGGCATTAATGTCCCAGTATACTTTGTCTATACTAACTCTGCTAGTGCTTTGGATACAGTTTCTCATGAAAAATTGATATTTAAGCTATCACAGTTTTGCATTATGGATATGCCTCAACAATGGATATCTACGTTCTTCCCGAACCGCAAATTAGGCTCAAAGTCAGCACACATTACTCTGAGTTTCTTGAGGCAAAATCTAGCGTTTCTTAAGGAAGTGTTTTCGGACCTACCTTATTCTTGTTGCATTTTGATGTTATTGCGATGTCTTTGTATAATATATGTTGTAAAATATGTGCTGATGAGCTTTTACAATGAATATCTACGTTGTTACTGCACCGCAAATTTAGGCGCAAACTCGACACTCATTACTCTGAGTTTCGTGAGGCAACACCTAGCGTTTCTCAAGAAAATGTTTTCGGACCTACCTTGTTCTTGTTGCAGTTTAATGTTATTGCGATGTCTTTATATAATATATGTTGTAAAATATGTGCTGATGAGCTTTTACAATGAATATCTACGTTCTTACTGTACCGCAAATTTAGGCGCAAAGTCGACACTCATTACTCTGAGTTTCGTGAGGCAAAATCTAGTGTTTCTGAAGGAAGTGTTGTCGGACCTACCGTGTTCTTGTTGCATTTTAATGTATTGCGATGATATATATCATGTTGTAAAATATTTGCTGATGATGTTAAGTTGTATATAGATTTATCGTCCAACTGCATACAGCATCACTCACAGCTTCAAGAAGCGCTAAAGTCACTTAAGCTCTGAGCAGATAAATTGCACCTAAAAGTATTGTTACCAATTTGGTGTAATGTTTTGTATTTTCGTGGTAACAACGTCGGATTTTCTTACCAACTGTGTGATGCAGCTATGCCATCGGCTAATTGTTATAAGGACTTTGGAGTTATAAAATCTAGTGAACTTAAGTTTAGACCTCGTTGTACAAGCATAATTAGCGAGTCATATCGTATTATAAATATGCTATTAAGATATTTACACGGATTTTAAAACAGTAATACAGATAAATAGATTCAATGTTGTATTGCGTAGGTACGTCCCATCCTTGAACACTGTTCACAGGCATAGTCTCCTAGTTTGTTGACTCATGTGGATAAAACCAAAATTGTGTAAAGACACTTCACTAGAAGACTGTTTATGAAGGCCAAGTTTGATAGTTTTCCACAAACCATCAACACATCTTTAATTTTGAACTTTTCGAACTCCGGCGTTTAAAATTTGATTTGATAATGATCTTTAAATGTCTTAACAATGAAACTAATATTGAACTGAATATGTTTAAGGTGTCGTACAATATAAGAACACTTGGCCATAGTCTGATACTAATTAAAGACCAGTCTAACAGTAATGCTCTGAAAAACAGTTTTGCCCTACATGCAATTGATGCATGGAGCACTTTGTCGGAACTATGGTCGTGGCTAATAGGGGCTTTCGATATAATACAAAATATACAAACTAATAATTGAGCGGAGCTCGGCGAAGCCGAGCGAAGCGTTTTTATTTTCTGTCTGGGAGTAAAAAGGTCGAAGTCCGTTCGTTCGTTCGTTCGTTCGGTCCGACGGATCTCAAGAACCACTGAACCGACTTTAAAAAAAACTTTTTTTGTTTGAAAGCCTATCATGTCAGAGTGTGCACCTGATATTTGGGATTAAAAAATTTTGAGTGGTTAATTAATAATTACCTAATTAGTTAAGCTTATGCAGCTAAAATAGAGAATTTTGCAATATTTGAGTTATTTATTGAAATAGAATCGTTTCGATCAAACCATTGTAGGGTTTTTTGGCTCGAAGAATTCAAATATAATATTTTTACCAATGATAAAGCCCTATGCAATGTAGTTATTTGAAGAACATAAAATTGATTACATTCGTAATGCCACAGCCCAAGTTCCGCTCACAAATGTAGTTCCACTACCGACTAGTTTTATATATTATTCTTTCAGAGTAAAATATTCCAAACTTTAGTGATCGTAACATCGCACTCATGATTTTAAAATTGTTGATTCTTTCATAAAAATAAAAATATAAACTGTATTTTGACAACAAATAATATACAAATATCAGTTGACAGATTTATAGCAACCGTGGCTACATTATAAACGTTGCAACAAATATTTCTGTAACAATTACCATATTCTGCCCCCATTTATATGCGCCGGGATTAATTTGACTGCCAGCCGAAATGGCTTCTCATAAAAGTCCGGTAAATAACGCTCACATTGACGAAATATCGTGTATATGTGTGAGGGTACTTGAACAAACAACCGTAAACCTGTTGAATTTGTTATTGTGTAGTATCTGATAGACTACAGTTGGTTACAGATGCATAGGTAATCTATTTAACTCTTAAATTTAGTAAGCATTTTATCCAAGCCTCGTAAACTTTTAGTTCCATTTTCAAAAGAATCCTAGTTCCATTTTCAAAAGCAGTGAACACAGCCAGTAACAAGCCTAAAATTTAGCGGTAACCTAAGAAAACCTGCTTATATGCTCTTTCTCACTTACATGTTATTCCACTGCGTCGTTTCATCTGCCGTCGCTCACATTTATATTTTCTGGCGCTTATACACTTCTCAGCTATATTAAAAAAACTGGCCAGCAAATGGCAATGAGACTTGCAGTTAATAGAGTAATGCATCCATTTTTGATCAATACTTTTACGTAGCCATGTTTCACGTCTTAACGCTTTTCTGTTTAAACTACGTCTATTTTGTAGAATCTTCAACGTATTTTGTACTGCTGCTCCAGGCTAAATATAGTCTTTATTGGCGCGAACATCTACACTATCAGGGAGCTGCCAGCGAAATATAACGCACGCTCAAATGCACGCATCACGATAAACTCAGCCAATACATCGCACTTGCAATGTACGCCCAGGGATTAATAGAGCGATAGTCTAAATATTGATTAAAAGTTTTTCATGTCCGCAATTGTATATAAAATGCATTATTTGAGATGTAATTATGTAATCAAAAGCACCAAGTGATCAAGCGTCATTGATTCTCGAAAACATTTGTTTAAAAGTACGAGTCGCTAAGACTTTCTGATTGTCCACCCTCCGGTTTTCCAATTAACTAATTTGGAGCTTCGTAAAGTATAAAAACGCTGAAAATTATAAAGAATTTCACAATCGTTGCGTATAATTGGTAATTTGTAATGTAAATTTGAATCTGACAACGATAGCTCACAGTGGGGGATTCATAAAATTTCGACAAGGGAATGTTTGACACGATGTCGATCTTCGGTTCCCCAACTTTTGGGCCTGTATTAAGGTCCACAGTGGTAGGTGGGACCACAAGTGGGGTCCTGGCAATCGGTCACGAGTTACTTATAAAATACTGTTTGTGAATTTGAGCTGTGTTGCTTTTGAAAGCATATATATTCATTCGCTTGAAACTGTTCCTATATCGGCTTTGGTCGAATCGTTACACTAATACGCCAATTTAATGTACAGTAACTACACAGATATCAAAAATTATTAAGCGTATGCATAAATGATGGAAATTGCAGCATGTATATATCGTTGCAAAAAACGATTTTCGCTAAACATTCAGTTTATTTTCATCGACTGTTATAAATATATTAATTGCTGGACATCTTATATACAAATTAATTAAAAATTATTGATGCACTTTTTTATAAATTATAGATAATACAATTAAAATTATGTCATTGAAAAACAAAAAACTAAAAAAAATTATATATATAAGTATATGCGAAGACGAAATTAACAGAAAGAACTTCGAGTGTGGTGCTTTGGCTTCGGTATATAAACATTTTTACGATTGTACCTTCGGCACGCACTGAGACAGCCTAGAACTCAGATGAACACACACACAATCATCACAATTGTTGTTTCTGTTTGTTTGCGATACCAGAGGAAAAACTTTTCGCACAGTATTGTATTTAATATGTATATATAAGAAACAAAGGAATAATTCTTTGTGGCTAAAACTGGGTACGCTGATCTAATATAATGTATTTAGGGCAGATTTTACATTTCCGTAAACCTCTATTTATATATACCTTCTCCGTGTTGCAGCAGCATACGTACCTTTGTTTGTGCACAAAAAATTTTATTGTTACCAGCGCCTCAAGCAGAGCATAAATTTGTATTATGCCCTGAGCTGGTTTGCGCAAAAGTAGCCGCCAGCCGAGTGAAAGACGTGGTCTGATGACTTATTGCGAGATTGCAAAATTTAGTCGCAATTAATGCATAATAAAACAATTTTAGGCAATACAGTTGGATTTAAAATATTTTGCTTTGCGCAGGAAAACACTCAAAAAATCTTTACAGCCAAGGATGGTGACAGCTGGATATCGATCCGAGGACCTAAATTGGTTGATTCACAGATAGATTTGTTGGAACCAAATAGTGAGCAAACAACCACGTACGTAATGTCAACCGAAATAGGTGCCATACCATCATGGAATAACTTTTCGTTACGGAAAACAGTAGATGACAAGCAGTAGCATGAAGAACAGATCTTCCGATATCTAGCATCTGACTCCTAGCGTTCCTGAAGAAATGTAGTTACAGAACAATGTGCTTGAAATTGGAAATCAACTCTTTAGAACAATATTTTCCGGATGGTCATTGCAACATATAGTTTCGCCGTATTTCGTGGGAAACAATTTAGTGAGATTAAACCTTGTGCGCCAAAGGAAAACTTTTGTAAGTTGCACACTAAAAGAGAAAACTGAAACGTGGTTACACAAGGTATTTTGGCGAACCTGTTGCGCAGAACGATTCGGAATATAAATAATTTTTACTATATTTCTAGTCAAGCCCCACAAGAACAACAAATAAGTTTATCAACCAAACGCATACTGTAACCCGATAGTCAGCGCATCAGGCGCTAAGGCCATCATAGCGAGCTCGAAACTTAGGCATTGGTTTACCAACTGCCGATCTATCGGTAACAAAAACATAATATGACATACAACTGTACCATACAACAGCATATTAACAAACTGGTATATGACGGGAAAGGGAATATTGCGCTTATATCAGGTCATAGCATTAAGCGACAAAAGAACGCAAGAATAAAGGGAGTAAAAAAAACTTTTTCAAATATTTCTACCAAATTGTAAAAATTGACTTAAGCCAACTTTATTTTACTGCTTTTCAAATTTTCGTTCATATCGCGTTGCCACCAAGTTTTCTGAACCACCACAGCTTGCTAATTTGTTCCATGGGTCAATAGCGCGCACAGAAAAACTATGCTTCTGAGAGTTTGACAAGAACTTTGGTTTAATACGTTTGCTTTATTTCCACGCGTATTTGATTTGTGAGACATAAATAAGTTAGCGCAACAGTCAATTTTCCTATTGAGTCAGTTAAGGACCATAATACAGTCATACTTTATACGGCGTAATTTTAATGGCTCAATGTTTGGAAATAACAGTCTTTCATTGAATTATGAATCCAAAATGCCCACTCGGCCCTCGTGTCTTCAAACTCAAATGCCGATATACTTTTTCTAGTTTGTCAATTTCTAAGAGATAAGAATGTGACCAAACTTGACTAGCACATTCCAAAATAGGTCGCACGTACCATAAATATGATATTTTTAGAGAATAGGCGTCACTATTTATAAAGCATCGAAACAACATATTAATTAATCGATATGTTTTTGCAACAATACTATTGCAGTGTGTTTGGTACTTAAGGTCGCTACTCATAGTAAGGCCGAGATGCTTGGACTGAGAAACGGAAGGAATTATACTGTTTTGGATATAATATCTGAAATTGGGATTTGTTTCGCGTAAAATGTAGAACCCTACATTTTGCATATGATATCGACAGCTGAATCTTTTGTGACCAATCTCCTAAAGAGACAATTGCATTTTGAAGGTGTGCTGGAGTGAAATTATCATTACTATCTGGCACATTTATGTTCAGTTTAACGTAATCAGAAAAAAGCTTACAGTTAACATTAAGACAAGACGAAAGGTCTTGATATTTACCAGCAACAGAGTAGGTCCTAGGAAACTACCTTGCGGCACTCCACGTTATGAGAATCACAATATGTATTATTCAATTTGTCTGTGACGGCCCTTCCGTGGAGAAAAGCAGCTATCCGTTGTAAAAGAGGACTCTAATTTGTATCCTCGATAGTTTCTGCATGCGTTTGACATGCAAGACCGCGTCAAACGCATTCGTAAAGTCCATGTAGGTAACGTTAACTGATTTTCCGCTGTCCAAAGAACACCAATCATTCACAGATTCAAGTAGTTATGTACATATTGAGTTTTTTTAAATAAAGTCGCGTTGATTTGTACTAATTATATTATTAGATTTCAAATAAGACGTAAGATAGGTATTAATAATAGATTACACTCCTTCACAACAGCTGCAAAGCAGTGACATTGGTCTGTAGATTAAAGGATTTGATCAGTCTTTTTTATACAGAGGAACGACATCCGCATTCAACAGTGGTTTAGACAAATAACTATTTATGAACGACTGCTTAAATATACGCCACAACGGAAAGCACAGTGGATAGCGAAGGTTTTTAAGAAAGTACTGTGTATAACTCTCACCAGTGTAACTGAGTTTAGATTTCATACACCCCAAGAATTTATGAACGATGGGTGGTAAAAAATCTATCCATGAATATCGATAGGAAACGCATTACCGTGCTCATTTTGCCGAACACTTCCGTTATCTCTAACAAAAATTGAGGCAAAAGCATCCGCCAGAATATCTCAACGGATTTTGTCTCATGTTGTTCTTTCGCCGTGCAATGTGCCGAAAGTACTAACCCATGATTTAAAGATTAACCGATTTTATACACATTTGAAAGCTCAGCTCCGCTTACCACTATTTAACGTGTTTTTTCTCGAATTCGCTTGAAGTGAGCTATTGCTTTACCACACTTTAAACTATGCTTGTTGTGTTGTTCAAAATTTGAGGTCAATTTACTGATCTGCCTTAACTTTGTTATCCGTTTGAGAAGTATCCTGATATGAAGAAGAAGCAAGAAACCCCGTCAGTTTTTAGATTTATTATCACCTTTGGCAAGAAATTATCTCAAGCATTGCTAAGTATACGAGTGAAAATGTTCCACTTATTGTCAGTAAATACAGTATTCTATGTAAAGTCTCATTTAAGAAATATAAGATAATGATTAATGCAAGCATAATTAGCATACCTAGAGTCGTATGAATAAGCAGGGTCTGGTTTCGCACTTGCACACTTCAAATATTCAGTTGTATGAAAGTAAACAAATGCATGATAAGCAAAGTAATCGCCCATACTTATATTTGGAATATTGAGCGGCGAGGTGGTCATAAACAAATCTATACAGTTTTCATACGTGTCGGAAAATACGCCATCAGATGTAAACCTGGTTATTGGACACAGTCCATGAAACAATCGTGAAGAGAAGAATTTTTCCATGAGTAGCGATGCCAATTTATATCAAGTAAATTTAATTCTGGTAAATTAAATTAATTGCACACATGTAAAGCTGAGCTATGGAAAATTAGCAAACACAAAAACCACTAGGATGAGTATAAGAAACATAGTTTGAAATGCTCCGCCGCTATTCAGCGCTACATGAGTAAGCGTGAAAGGAATATACTAAATAGCGGTACTTATAATGTCCTCTTTCTATATGTGAAAAGCAGACTGGCTGTAAAGTCTTGACTTCTCTGTAAAGTGCTCTTAACACCCCCAACGGCGATTTAAGGATAGACGACAAAGCTCCCTCCAGCGTTCTTGTAGTTCCTTATGCTTCAATGTACGTTAAGGATGACGGGCACATGACAGCATTCAGCTGTATTATTGCGTAATTGTGGCAAAATAATGGAAATTATGATTATGAATTTTATGCGGTCATATTGGCTTGGTAACGATATAATGTGTTCAATTCAGCACGCATTTGTGTCTAAAAATCAACATGTACTGAGTTTCTTGAATCTGTAAGCGAATGATTTACTGCCTGTCCACAGGATTTGACTGTGGACAGGCTGTAGATACGGTATACATTGACTTTGCAAAGGCGTTTGATACCGTTTCACATGTCAAGCTGATTACAGTTTCATGACGCTACAGCAGTAGGGGACTAAACATTTCGTGTGACACTGTTTTTCAAGCCCAGCTATTATCAACAAAGCATATATGTTAGGTTTATAATTAAAGTAAATCTTTAATTCGTTCTCCATTATGGGCACACATGCTCAAGATGCTAGGTGCCAGGAGGGTAACCGGGTTCTCTCACGGCCTTTGGTCTATCACGTGGTTCTGCCTGTGTGTGGAAGGTAGGGGGTGCGGCGCCCTCGGTGCTTATATGTTCGGCGGCGCCTGAGTGGACGACCTGACTCAGGGATGTCGGCGCTTCGCTTCGATGGCGGTGCAAGCCTCAGGGGGTAACTTCCTCCCCTACGTTCCTCCATGAGCATGTATGGCTATGAGTGTACCTGCATATAAACTGTTCTAAATTAAATTACTTCAGTACAAAAGTTTTCAGCGATAGACGCATTGTCTGTGTAATATTAAATAATAGTAATTTACTAACCTTCTCTTTATTCAACACTCCATAGCGCCTCAATGTCGGCACGTCCATCTATTGTCTTGTACATCAATTAACCATCCATACCGTATTAACTACTACTCCTCGTTTCACACTCTTAAATAGGAGAGACAAATAGATATAATTAGCCTTGTCTGTAACTGTCTTGTACTTACCGCCAAAAGACATTGTCAATCCCGGTTATACTGGCAGTTCTTAGTAAATTCCTTCTTTGTTGATACTGGTATTGTGCAAATTATAGCAGTCGTGGCAAAATTATCATTTGTGCATAGCAGCCACAGCATTATCTTTATCAGCTGTTGCAGCATCTAAAGCGGTAGAATTTCCATGGAATTAAAACAATTTAGGATCTTTATAGTTTGAGTTAGTTGGTTAGTTAGTTATTACAATGTCATAGGACCACTTAACGTGCATATCAATCAAATACTACTCAATGGTTGAATTGTAATTCGTGTGCTTCAGCATAGATATTATGTTTGGCGTTTATGTTGTTACTGGCCGCCGACAGAGGCTAAACTATTGCCAGTTGCAAACATACCGGGATGGTATGGATCAATTCAAGTTCCGCCCCTATAACAAACGGGGGAAAATTTGAAAAGAGCACTGATAAGGGGGAACTTGAATTTGGTGAATTTAATACATTTAATCGTTTAAGTCTTAAATTTAAAAGCTCTGCAATGGGCCACGAGGGTTGATCCCAGCCACAGCAGTGCCAAGCTAGCCTGAAGAGGGCTGTTGGGATAAATTAGTCCTGGAGAGGACTGTTGAAATAAATTAGCCCTGGAGATGGCTGTTGGGAAATGAAACAGTTAAACCAAAGGGAGCTGTTACGCGATATGAGCGC